>APFE030824995.1:8988-33168 GCA_000404065.3 Pinus taeda | reverse complement strand
TGTGTGGAAAAGTAGCCGTTAAATTGTTGTAGCCGTTGGAGTCTCTGCTTGGACTATTTAACACGCTGATCTAGATCTGTTTCTTCATCTTGTCCTGACGATGAACCACATTGGTTGGTTCGAAACGCGTCGACAAAATTCTGTCTTATGTGATTTACGCTGAAGCTCTCCTTATAATTATTAATTCAGCCGACATGTTTGTTATTCCTAAATGTTTCATCCTCATCACTATTTATTACTTCTCCGCTGCTCTTCTGTCATCATCATTCTCTCATCCTGAAGATGGATCCCACTTGGGATTTGAAACGTTGGTTCAAAAATGATAAAACTGTGGATTCTCCGGTCAATTATTCAAAACAAAAGAACTACATGCAATACCATGCATGCCAAATCTAGTAGGAAAATGCACATGCAAATTGATACCTGCAAAGAATATTGTTGTAGCTGCTTGATCTTGCTCGTCCTTGTTTTCTCCTTCCTTCCTCTTGCTTTCTTTTCCTTTCTTGATCCAATGCCAAAATACTCCAAGAAAAATCTAAGTGTCCAAGAGTGAGAGAGAGAGAATAATGAGAGAGCTCCAAAACTAAATTGACAAAAGGTTACAAATTGATCCTCAAAAGTCTTTTTAGCAATTAGGCCTCTATATTCTTCATTTTCCATTATTTTCCTTCATTTTCCTCCTCACATGAAACATGTGACCTTTCACCTTCCTATTCTCCTAATTTCCATTATGTTCATAAATATATATGCCAAAAATGCCATTTTTCCTTTCCAAAGCCTTAACCATTGCCTTTGCCAATTTCCTTAGCCATAACAAACCAATGAACACCTACACTAGGATGTTTTTCCCAACATTCTTCTTGGAATAAGTGTCCCATCAAACATGGTTATTATTTTTGCTTTTATTAACTTTTATTACATGGAATTTTCACCAAGGTTGTTACACAAAAGTAGTCAACAAGACTTTGGTGCAGCTTCTGAGGGGATATGAACAAAAGCATTTGAAGACTTGGGATGAAAATATGGTATATACACAACATTTTTATAACACACTTCTAAAGGAAAGTCCCCATTTGAAACTTTCTTTGAATATTTGCCACCTTCACCTTTGGATATTGCATATGGGTTGGAAGGAGGAGTGAAGGAAGATCTCATAAGAGATGCTTTGAGGGTTGAAAAGTTTATAGAGAAGATCAGGAAGATCCATCTATAGGTACAAGAAACACTGCATAAGTCACAAGAGAGGATAAGGCCAGGCATGATAAACACAACAGAGAAGTCATCCAAGGTGGGAGACAGAGTATGGTCGCAGTTAAACAAGGAGAGGCTGAGGGGCGTTGTAAGAAAATAAAAGCTCTAAGGTATGTCCCCTTTGAGATACTGGAAAAGGTCTGTGATAATTCCTATCGACTTAGTTTACCATATGTGCATTTACTCAGTTGTGAATGTAGATAATTTGAAACTCTATGAGCCTTCTATGCTAGATCAAGAAGAGGAAGAAGTCCTACATTTTGTGGAGGATTTGGCACCAGATGCTCAGGTAGAGTTGGCAGAAGATACAATTTTGTAGAAGAGTTCCAAAACTACAAGACAGGGGCATCATGACCTTTGGCAGATTGGATTGAAGGGACAACTTCCAGGCAAAGCTAAATGGTACACCAAAGAGAAGGTGGAGGAAAAATTTCCTCACCTCATTGAGTAGAGGCTTTTAGGGGCCAAAAGCATCAAAAATTGGGAGGTGTCATCCGAATTTGATCATTATATTTTTTTCATCCATCTTGATGTATTTGGAGTGGAAAAAGTCGAGGAATCAACTCACAGGGTTGTTTTTACCGGTGGGACCTAGTTTGGAAAAATGGGGTTTGAAATCTTCGGGGAACGTTTTGAGCCATCAAACAACTTTTTTGGGGGTAAAACGTTTCTGCCTTATCCTAGCACCATTTCATGTTATTATGCACACATAAATATTTCCAATGACACAAGAAGCGCGTCAATTGGAGCCTGTATGCAAAAGTTATGTCACTTAGAAGTTGACCTTCCTATTTTCACACCTATAGTTTGGGAGGATGCTACGTCAACCCCTATTATTCATGGAAAAGCGGCTACCCATGTGATGATATTGTAAAAGACTCTAGAATATTCTATATTGTAACTCTATTTAAGAGTCGATGTAGTCAAAATTAACCACTAATAGGCTATCGGGTTGTGTTATAATCAAGCCACTAGGAGGAAGAGGCATTCCATTCTTTTGAGAGAATTTTGTTCCATAGTTGAGCAAAGATAGCTAGGAGAGATTGGGGGTAGAGCACATAAAGAGGATATTTGCACATTCGCAGCCCATAGGCCACATGCATTACTTCTTTGTACCTACAGCCATATTTCCAGACAGAGAAAGAGAGTGAAGCGACCTCACCTTCCAGCCTTGTTTTCTCTCGAAATCGTTTCCCAAAGAGCATATCTTGTGTCTTATGTGTGTGTGTGAGAGATTATTTTGTCGTTCTCTACTTTTCTGCATAATTTTTATTCGCATGCATGCACTAATTACAGTTAAATATACTGATATTAAAGTTTAATAAAACTGTAATAGTGTAAAATTTCAGTAATTTAATATAATATTATCAAGTATGTTGTGACGAACTATCCAGTGGAATATCCACGACAGTTAACGGGTCACTTATAACTTGTTAATTAGAACTATATGTGTTTGTGTACTTATAACTTATAGTTTCCACCTCAAATGAATGGTCATGTGGAACTTAACCATTGCCATGGCCTATTCCATGTCATGTCATGATTGTCCCTGTGTCAACGTTGCTAACTTGATGAGAGAACCAAAGCAAGGCACACGTGTGAAAAGAGGTGAACTACTTTGTCTCTACATAGTTATAACTTATAGTTTTCACCTCAAACGAATGGTCCATGTGACACTTAGTTATTGCCATGATCTATTCCATGACATGTCATCATTGCCCCTATGTTAGCTTTGCTAATTTGATAAAAAAATCAAAGCACGACACAAGTGTGAAAAGAGATGAACTTCGTTGCACTTTGTATCCCACATTAGGAATGTGGAGATGTAGAGATGTGGATGATGTAGAGGGAGGAAATGAAGGAATCTAAAGTGTAGTTGTTTGGTTGAGGTGGAGGAATGGAATGGATAGTAGATGTAGATGCAATTTTGTGGAAACTAAATGGATGCGAAGTGAAAGTTTAGGTTGTGGATGTTGGTTTTCTATGCTTGAAAAAACGTCAAATATCAAGAGTGAATGCATAGGAAGAATGTTGAAGAAATGGAATACATATCAATGCCAAATCTCAAGGGTGAATGCATAAGGGTGAGGGTTGAGGACATGGAATGCAAAGCAATCCCAATTCCTAATGGCAAATGCATATGGATGAGTGTCGAGGACATGGAATCCAAAGGAGTGCCAAGCCTAAGGGTGAATGCATAAGGATGAGTGTTGAGGACATGGAACATATAACAAGCCAAGTATTAAGGGGTCGAATACATAGGAACAAGTATTGAGGACATGGAATGGAAAGCAATGGATAAGGTCATAGAGCTTCATGCTTTACATTTCGAAAATCTACTTTGTCTTAGAAAAGGAATAAATGGGGAATATGAAGAGAGGAAAAAATAAAGGAAGAAGGGAAACCCATGAGCTACAAAATTCACAAACTTTGCACAATTAGCCATAAAAAATTGATTTACACAATTCAAGGCTAGCTCAATGATAACCACTACATAACAAGGAGTTCTCAATTGTCTTTTAATTTTGTATTTATTTTAGGTTTATTGGATGGCCATATGAGTATGGACTTGTGGAGGAGACCTCTTGTCGAAAGCTTGACTAAATGTAATTTGGGCTCAATCATAACAACTACTTATTAAGGAGATTGTATATCTTTGTTTTGTCTTCCATACTCTAAAATTCAATCGTCTTAGTTTTCATTGCATGACCATAAATCTATGATCTTGTAGACAAGAAAGAAAGCCTCATAAGAAACCTAATAAATGCTTTCCTGCATTCATATATCTTTACTAAACTAGTTAGTATAAACTGATATACCTCTTTGAAAAATATTTGAATTAACTTAATTCCTTATAGATATAGATCAAATTCATTTTTTCATATGTAAATATTTCAATAAAAATCACCATTAATAATTAATTATTCGACACAATTTAAATTCAATAAAAAACTCTACTTAAATAAAACAATGAATTATATTCTTCTCAATTACAAATTTATCTTAAAAAACAAATTTATTAAAACAATAACCAAAAACTCAAATACTTATAAATATATATTATTTAAATTCAATAAAAAACTTACTTAATAAAACAATGAATTATATTTCAATTATAAATTTACTTAAAAAACAAATTAAAAAAAATAAAATTAATTAAAGCAATTACCACAAAATCAAATATTTATAAAATATATATATTTTAATAATAATGAAAAATATATTATTAAAAAACAAATTTGAAAAAGTAATGTACATATAATACCGTTACTTCTATTATTATTATAATAATAATAATAACTTGTCATAACAATGAATCGACAAATGATTTGTTATGTGATTTTGCCTAAATTATTCTCACAAACACAATTATTATAAAATCTAAATCTGATCATTTTTTCAAGTGATGTGAAAAATAAAACGTACCCACTAAAATTTGAGCTTGGACTTTTATGTAATGTTATCCCATCTCAACGCGACAAGATAACGTGAGGACTCACAAGTCCATTAAAGGGAAGATGATATGATAGGATAGGATGATCCCACTCCGATTACATTCATGTAACCCACATCTTCTTTTCGTATTTCGAACGCGCTCAACAAGATTCCCACAATGGAAGTCTTTATAACGATTAAATCAAGTCTTTATAACAATTAAATCAAGCCACGTGGATTGGCGTTACAAAACTTTTGAACTATACCACCACAAAGGGGGTCCATTTGTCCTTTAATGTATTTAATAATAATTATTTAAATATCTAAACCTATATTGTCAAAGCCTTAGTGCTGGTCAAAGTTCAAACATATTGTTGTTCATTAATGGTAAATGTGGTGTGTAATTTTATTTTCTGATAAGTAATTTGTTTCTCATCAGTAAGTATATGCTGAAATCTTGGGTTTTTTTGATAATGGATCAATTTTGATTGGATTAAAATAGATGAAGGTTGAGTGGTGGTTTCATGATTTTATTAAGAGATTGGAGATTGAGGTTGGGGCATCATCATAGTTAAGAAATTTTTTATATTGGAGGAGACTAAAGAGTGAAGTTGTGGCATAATCATATTTAATAACTTTTTTTTATTGGAAGAATTTCGTGTTCAGGTCATAAAATTGAATATCTTCACGTTCAAATGCATTTTTTTATTACGTAAAGAAATTAGAATACTCAATTTCAAGAAAATGATTCAAAGTGTTTGTTTAAATTGTTAAAAAATGAATGTTACATGTGACTTCAAATAGAGTGCAATTCTTATTACCCTTAATTAAATAAGTTCAAATATTTTAAGCATTATATAGTGAAATTGGGCATTGGTTAGTTCTGAAAATATTAGGGGATAAATATGTTTGTTTTGCAACATCAAGCAGGTTGAAGATGGAAAACATTTTTTCCTAGATTGTACATTTTATAACCACATTCGATCTAAATTTCAAAATATTTGTCAAATTCAATCTAAATTTCAAAACATTTATCACATGACCAATTTGCTAAACTTTTTAAATCAACAAACCATAATGAACTTAAAACACTACTCTTAATAAATTTTAAACATAAAAATAAAATGCTAAAAATTTCAAATAATATCTGGTAAAATCATCAAACACATCATCATAATCATAAATATATTTCTTATTTATCACCCTCATTATAATCATAAATATATTTTTTTTAAATAACAAACTTTAAGAAACTACTTTCCCTTTCTCTAAAATATTTAAAAACTAACAATTTCATTTCATCTTTTATGTTTTCATTATACAACTTTTGTGATAAAATTGTCATTCTATATTATAATGAATAAAATAAACCAACTCAATCAACAACTTTATTATTATTATTATTATTATATATTGTAATTATATATTTATATTTTAACATAATAATATTAATATCAAATGGCTTGGGATTATTTATAATTTAAAAAATTATTAAATTATTTATTAATATCTTTATTATTATATAGCCCTAACATAAATAGATAATATAGAAGTAAATATGTTTCCTAGCGGCAGTCGATTCCGTATGTTGTTATAGTGTAATTATATACCCACAACTTAAACAGATAATCATGAATTAACAAACTTTTTCACTGAGAGATTCCGTAATCAAATATCCATGGTTTAAAAAGATAATAATGACTGGCAGATTCTGTATTTTAATAGCTTGTCATTAAATCTCCCGTGATAATCTGCCTCGTCTCGATTCCCCGACATTCCATACACCTCGCTGAGTCCAACACCATTCGAACGCTTCACGGACAGCAGATTCATATTCATATATTTGCCCAGGCGCCCATATAAGCCTAGGTGAAAAACAAGATGAGGGGGTTTAATATCGTGGCTTCGCTTCTCTTAATCACCATCCTCCTCGCGCTTTCTGCCCAACTCTCCTCAGCTAATTATCTGTCAGCTGGCAGTGGCCGTAAAATTCTCCTAGTTCAGAAATCTTCCACCAGCCATAGCATAGTTTTAGCGTGCCAGGCATCACAGTACCCGGACTTCTGCAAGTCATCTCTGCAGGCCAATTCTAATATTAGTGAAAATGCAGGGCCAGAGGAAATCATTGGTGCAGCCATGGTTCTCTCATCGGACGTCACCACACAAAGTTATCTTCATTCTAAACAGCTACTCGCTACTTCGGATAACAGGAATTTCACGGGCGCCGTAAACGACTGCTTGGAGTTCCTGGAGGGTGCCATAAGGTATATTGCCAAGAGCAGGACTCAGGAGCTGAACCCGAGGAATATTAAAAACGTCAAGACCTGGATAAGCGCAGCACTGAGTCGTCAGAATGACTGCAATTCGGCTCTCAAATATGTTAATACTACCCAGGCAGTGGGAAGATCCATGCAAGAACTCATTATAGTTATGAACTTCACTAGTAATGCTCTAAGCATGGTCGATGCTCTGGATACTTACGGGAAGAATATGGTCATATGGAGGCCTCCCAAAACGGAGAGATCATTGAATTTATCTAGCACTGCAGATTATTCCCATCATTTCAATAAAATTTTGGGTGTATCAGAGGTAAATGAATTGGTTCCCGACGTTACTGTTTCCAAGGATGAATCCTCCATGAGCATTCAACAAGCGGTGAACAGTGCACCAGATTATTCTGAGCGGAGATTTGTGATACGTATCAAGGCTGGGGTTTACGAGGAGATCGTTAGGATTCCTCCCAGTAAGACTAATCTCATGTTTGTGGGCGATGGCATGGATAGGACTGTGATCAGGGGGTCTATGAGTGTGCCGTCCTTGCCTGGTGTTCCCACTACATATGACTCTGCGACTGTTGGTAATACTCGTCCTGGTTCCTCTTTCTTCTCCTTCATACCAAGTTAGTTTTGTTTGCCTGAGTTTGGTTACGCTATTGTGTTTAATGATGGTGTGATTCCTGGCTGATTTTACATGCCTGAATTCCATGTGTTAGACCTATGAACCAAAGGAATCCTACTGAAGTAGTTAAAACCTCTTTGATTTGAAAAGCAAATACCCATTAAGCTAAGTAGGTTCACGAATCCCTGGATAGTTCCAAGAACAAAATGGTGTATTCTACAACTTGAGTTGTGTCCACTGCCCCACGCCTCCTGCTCCCACCAAGCGTGTATTGAATCAAATCCATGCATTAGGTACATTTATGATTTAATATGGATACTGGACCCAATGTGCAGCTTCAGAAATCTCAAATACATATTTCCAGTTTAGCTTCAGAAATCCCAAACGCATATTTCCAGTTTATCCAGATAACATAGTGTTTTGGCTTTTGTCAATTTTACTCGAAACCCAATAAGCTTTACAGCCTCTAAGAAAGAGGGAAATAGTCATAGACACAATAGAGCTAGAAAGGTTCAGGCTGTCTATGTAAGAGGCAAATAGACACAATACAGCTAGAACTGTAAGAGATGGCTTGTTATTTCAATGCTTTGAGTAAGCATCCCTGACTATGTACGGGAGATCATCTTTAGACCAAGTGTTGACCCTTGCTGTCGAAAATGAGTCTCCATCGTAGGCTTTGAAGCTCCATGGCTACTAGCTTGTGCAACATGTTATTGTTGCTGCGGGGTAGTGTAAACTATGTAATGTCTTAAGAGCAGAAACGATTCATCATGCAAAAGGGATTAATAAAGCTTAGTAAAGTAAGAAATTGTTTGAACTTTATGGTTTTATACCATGGTCCTTTTATTGAAAGAGACCAGAGAGTGGTTGTCAATGATCAAGTTTGGTGTCTTGAGTCCCTTCTTTAATATTATTTTATAAAAATTGGCCCTTTTCCTCTGCCTTCAAATTGCAGGGAAGATGGTATTTTTGAATACTGCAATTCACATTCCTACAGCGAACTCTTAAGCTTATCTTCATGAAAATGGCACGTAGCACGGTCAAAGAGCAGCTTTGGTCTTGGGTTGGGTTTGATTCCTAGCTTGTAAAATTTTCCAGATGTTGTAGTTCGAACTTCGAAGATGAAAGTACAAAACATTGGTAGACAAACTGCTTAAGAGTCATTAAGCATGTAAAGGGTTAACGGCTGAGTATACACATTTGGTGTGAAACAAGAAAACAGGAAATTAACTGTTTCCCTGAGAAAATGCTTCAGGGACTGCTTGCCAACCTACTTTCTCTATCCAGGACTGTGGCTTCTTTTTTGGTGACTTGTGTACAAAATGCGGTTGATTGCTGCGACTGCCAACTTGACACCACGTACAGGTCTAGAAGAAGATCAGTGAGAGCTTAAGAACATGTGTTTCTTCCGGTTAAAATCCAAAGTAGTGTGGATTATGTATGCTTTTGTATATTTTAGTAGTCCAATGGCTGCCTGAAAGATACAATGGCTATCTAAAGGTAGGTTTCCTTGTCTCACAAACAAAAAGATCTTATACATCAATTTGATGTCTGGCTTGGCTGTGACCTTAAAAGTTGGATTATCATTATATATCCTGAAGGACTGGCACACCTCTCAAAATTCTGTAGATCTCTCAAAGGTCTGCAAGTCTGATCATGGATGCAACTACCTTTGATACAGTTGCAGATTCTTTTATGGATCCTCTTAATGAGCCCAAAGGGGTCTAATCACTTGTCCAAATCTTGTAGTCAAGGAATGCAGACAGAAGGTGCGTCTTTCCCACCATGTTGCTTACAACTGTTGCCTGAAAATGCCAAAACACATTGCTGATGCCCTGCATGCTAGATAAAGTTAATAACAGTCTGAAGAAAGGTACAGATATAGATGACAAGACCTCCTTCCAGGGAATCAAAATGGAAAATGACACTTAAATATCCAATCAACGAATTAGAATTTCACCACTGAAGTTCAACCCAGATTAAATTGCTTGCTAGGAAATGTTGACCTAGAAATCATCAACAAGAATTCGGATGGGAGAAGAGAACAGTCGAAATCCAAGATTGCTTCAAATGCACTCTGTCAATTGCTAAAACAAGAACAATGCTTTTCTTTAGATTGTGGGTTGTTCAAGAGAGGAGAACTATAATATTTATTTCTGCAGATTCTGTCTTCCTCTTAAGGCATTTAAAACAGAAAACATTTAAAGATAGTTTTACATTTTAAGGATAAAATATCTGGAACCTTTCATCATGACACCTGTAATGTCATTTAACAGGCATTGAGCTTTGCAAGTTTGATCCTCAGGTTACACCACAGTAGAGCATATTTTCCAGGGGCATACGCTAAAATTATAAATTGGATCCTGGGGTTCTGCTGATAACTGCACAAATATGTATATGTTGTTTTCAGACAAATGGTTTCCCCTGTGAAATCATCTCCAAATCAGCTACAACAGCAGGGAAGGTTTACTCAACATCTCATCTGCAAGCTCTCTCCACGAAAGCAATGACTGAAATGATGCAAGTTAAGCTTCTGAAGATGTAATATAAGGTTAGATTTTTCGGTTTTCTTTTGGATTAAATTTAATATGGTTCATTTGTTTTAAAATGGGTCCCACGATGTCACCTTGCTGAAGCACCACTTTTCCTCCCTTAAAAACAAAGATTAGCAGGTTCATTGCTCCCTGTACACTGACAAGGAGCAATGCATCGCCCTTTTCCTTACTGCAAGGAGCAATGATTGCCTAATGCCCTTCAGCAGAAATGACCTGGTCAAGCTTCTAGATTTGTAACTTTGTTCATTTTTAGGGGATCACTTTGAAGAGGTTTGAATTTTCAATTACCTCATCTAATCGCTTGGGAACTCGTACTAGACTTTGAATTCACTAGGACATAAGGTTCTGCAATCATCCTCTCCTCTCCTTACCAAGTCTATATAATGAAGTCATTCCTAAGGGACAGAGTTAGAGAGATATGTAATTACATGCTGCTGAAAAATGTAGAGAGAGCTTTTTCGCTGCTGTTAACACCCAGGTTGTTCCCTATGACTCCCAAGGGAATACGGCCGGGGTAACCACTAACCAAGCTTTGGATTATAGATCCTAGCCTATCCATAATCAAAGAGGGCTCTCTCGTTAAGTTTGGGCTCTGCTTGGCGAAGCTTTTAGGCTAGTTATAAGTTTTAGTTTTTTGTTTCAGACTTTGGTTGTGAACTGCTGTTGTGAGAAGGGCATGAGATGTCTGAAAGACACTGATCCATTGGGTATGTCGAGTCAGAAATCTGAGACAGTCCTGGTGCCTGTGATGGAGAAAATTTTACTACAAGGCTAGATGGCTATTCTTAATATAAATTTCTAATTAGTGAGTGAAACGATGGGGAATGGAATTACCGACAGTGTGATAACAATTCGAACAACAATTTCTACTTAGTAGCATACATGAATTACTAAATAGTAACTGTGAAATATTCAGGGCTTATTGGAGCAGTTTAAGAATTCCAATTTAAACAGCTGAAGTCATAGAAAACATTTATAGTGAAGATAGATTGAGATCAGGGTGTCTCCATGGACAAATCCTGAGCTATTCTTTTTCTTTCTTCCTAGTATTTAGAACGACATATGGGAGATGTGAGTTTAAACAAATAACAAAACATTAACAGAGATAGAGAACACTTATTATATTAAGCCATAGCACTAGAATCCTGTAGCATTCAATGGTTCCAACACAACATGCATCAGTGAGACCCAATTCCTGTAAACTCCAAGCTTTATTTATATCATCCTTCAGAAATTACAGCCGAGTTCTCATTTCTTCATAAGAGAACAACAAAACACCAACCCCTTGAAAGTTTATGCGAGGGGGAATATATACAATAGGTTTTACAAAATATCTAAATGCTGAGTCATTTGATAGATTAACTACGCTCACCAACTTTACAAAATAGCAGATAAGAAAGTTATTGCTACTCTAAATGTAAGATAAATGGTCTTTAATTCTGTCAGAACTCTTCTTGACCTTTGGAGGACATTGAGTCGGTTGAGCGTTCTGCTTTAATGCTGAATGATGTGTCTTTATACTCTGTCATGTTGTAGCTTTCTCGGCCGTGTTACTTGTAGTTGTCATTGTTGCTTTTGGTGGCCGAATCTTCCTGCTGAGTTGGCTCATTCCACTTTTTCCAGTCATAGTGTATGCATCACACTTTCTGAATATGATGACTTATATATTTCGATAACAAAACTTTGATGAAAACCTCCTGTTTATAGTAATAATTGTATCATTGAGGTCCACCATTCCTGTGTAGGCAATTAATGCCTCAAAATTGCATCTAAAGTCTCATCTGCTTCTGTGTATTTGTAGAAGTTAGGAGGCACTTCAAACAAATGGCTGATCTCATTCATGATAAAAAACAAGTTCTCTATTCTGTCATAGAGACTTTGCCCAGATGCTGGCCTTGTTACCTGTGAGGTGCTTGCTCCTTGACTGATCTGATTGGTGGCAAATGTGTTCACCCTTTTTGCATAGACCTCATGTGATAGCAGTCTCCCTGCACTGTTCAGCAAGGTAGGAAGACCTCTGCCCTGTAATGCTGCAAACTTGTCCATGAATTTGTTGACCTCTGTTTGCATGTCCTGGCTTCTTCTATCCAATGTCTGCACCAGGCTTTTCAATGTGAGGACCCTCTTTATCAGCTGGATAGTTTTTGTTCTGTTGGAGATCCCAATTTCTGCCAGCTGAGGACCTGTCCGGTTATTAAGCACATTAATCATTCTGCTGGCTATCTCAGGCATACTGCCTAGAGATGCCCTTGCTCTATGGACTTCCTTCTGTGCCTTGCCTATGAGCTCCATTTGCTCATGGATAGTCTCAATGTATTGCCATTGATCCGTTATTGATTGGCAAATGTGGGTCCACAAACTGTCCTGATCTCAGCCACCACTTTGTCAAGGGTGAGCTCTTTCTCCACCTCCTTTATCTTCTCTTTGAGAGCTTTTGTTTCTCTCCCTTTCTCAGCCACATTCTGCTTGGATTTGTCATATTTTTCATTCAGTTTAGCCAAATTCTCCTTGGCTCTGTTCAGCTCTGTCATCTGGGCTTCAAGGACCTTGATCCCACTCATCAATTTCTGCATGTCAAGGCTCGGAGCCTGCTCTGAAGTTGGTGCTAGTGCTGATGTTGATGTCGATGGCGTTGCTTGCTATGTAGGAGGAGCAGTATTCTTTGGGGTCTCCTCAAGGTTTATAACCTCTGGAGGGGGCTGAGAAGTCTGGCCTCCCTCTTTCTGCTGTAGGGATGCCTGTAGTGCAGCCTCTGTGTCCTCCAACTTCCCTTCTGTCTGCACTAGCTGTTTGTGTAGTGCTACCAGCAATGTAGCTACCTCTTGGTCTTGTCTTTGCTGAGCAACCTCTTCTGTTTGGGGGTGAATGGTTACTGGGAGTTTCACCTTCTTTCTTAGGGCTGCAAGGTCTGCATCTCTTATCTTCAGCAGTGATTGTATGGCTTTTGGATCCTTGGGGTCATGCCCCAGCTCTATAATTATATCCTCCAAAGACTTGATCCTGTTGTCTTTGGCTTGAGAGGATGCTTTCTCCAGCTCAAGTTGGGCAGCTGTATTATTTAGGCTATTTTCCAACCTATTAGCCAGCATTGTTTTGTCTGCCAATGTTGCATAGACCATCTCACCCGTTTGCTTGTGAAGTTCTATTTGATCCATAGGGTGGATGTATTTGGCAAGAACCTCAAGGTTGGTTCTTATATAGTCTGCAGCTGACTGTGGCTGCAGCATGGTGGGCATGAAATGACTCATGGTCATTTTCCCTTCTGTGATGTCATAGGTTGACATAAGCCTTTGTTGATTGGTAGGGGCCATCTTCAACAACTGGTTGTAAATTTGGAGCCTGAGTGGCTCATTTCTCCTCTTGATATCAATAAATTGTTGCTTGATGCCTGCCTCTGCTCTCCTTTGATGACTTGAGGAGCTGACATCTCCTCCAAGGGTTCTCTCTTGTTCCTACTAAAAGGAACTGGCAGATGCCTCCATACTTGGTGGGCCCATTCCCAACGATTGTCCCATAGGCATTTCTTCCTTAGAGAGGGGATTTAATCTCTGCCTTTTCTCCCCTTGATTTGTGGACGTGGTGAGGGGAGTCTCCTGCTCTCTATCCCTCTTCTTTCCCTTTTCCTCTTTTTGTGGAGTTTGTAGCACTGAGGCCTCCACTATCTTTTCTTGCCCAGAAGGCATATTTTCTTGAGCCTGTTGCTCAGTAGGTGTTGGAGCTTCAGCCATTTGTTCTTGCTGTATAGGCTACCCCTCTTCTTGATGTTCTTCTTGCTGCTCAACCTCCTTTTCTGCCTGTTGTTCTGTTTGCTGCTCTGTCCTAGGAGGTGGTTGTTCCTGCTCCACCTGCTTGCCTTTATCCTTGTTTGTTTCCTGTTGGGCAATTCCGGCTGCTTGCTGCTGGGCTGTGGACGATGAGGCAGCTGCTCCAATTTGTCTTTGATAGGAGGAAGAAACCTGTCCACAAGTTTCCAAGTCAACCTCTTTTTCAAGATTCCTCGCTTCTCTTTGTAGCATTTGCTCTCTACCAATTGGTTCTTCTAAGGTGCCTTCTTTCCAGCTTAGGGCATTGGCATACTGCTCAATATGAGGCAGTTTCACATGAGCATAGCCACCCAATTTGTATTTTATCCTCCTAAGGGAAATGAAGTGGTTAGGGTCATAAGGCACCCATTTGAAGCTGGTTTGAAGTCGGAGGGTCTCTAGGATCCTATCAGCTTCCTTCCATCCTTCCTCCCTTTTATTGTACAGAAAAGGGCCTAGTTGATTTCTCACCTTAAGTTGCACCTTCTTGTTTTTACTTTGGAAATGGACAAAGTCCGCATTTCCAAACTGCCTAAAGTACTCTAGAGCAAAGAGTCTCATAGGGACATATCTTGGCAGCCTATAAGGACTTAACTCACAGCCATATATTTTGATCACTGTGTGGTGTTGGTAAAAGTACCAATCACAAATGTTGTAGGCCTTTGAGAGGTGAAGAATTGTTTGCATCTCCACTGTCAATCTGGGAGGAGGGACACCCAATAACAAGGTCATAGCTGGATGGATGAAAAGGCAAATGAATTCACAGTAGGTGTAAGGTGAATAAGCTAAATGATGGCCGATTGAAGACTAAAACACTACAGACCTTGGGCTTCCCTAGGCATTTAGCTTCTTGAGAGGGACAGGGAAGGCATCAGGCTGATAGAATAAGAATAAATGATAGATGTACCTAGTGTACTTAAACACTTTTTCCCTTTCTAGATTCATCAATTGTTCATGAATCTTATTGGCAATGTATGTGGCAAAATCATAATGCACCGCAGGAGGCATTCCAGGGGAGAAAATGGACAGTATGGCCATAATGGTTTCATCAACATCCTCATATGTCCCATAACCCAGGATGTAACTGATCAAATCTAGCAGCATTTTTCCCAGCTCATTAAGATATTGATATGCTATAGGAAGGGCAGTGCTCATAGTTTGATATTGAGGCTGAATAAACAACTGATTAATCTTGGCAATCTGATCACTGGACAGCTTGTCCCCTTTCGTTATCAAGTCCTGGATGGAGAGAGGAGTTAGGGGTTTTGCAATGTGAAAGTGCAGCATTTCATTGATGGCCTCAAGGGTGATATGGAACAATAGGGAGCCTGAAGGGCTGAGAACGGCTCTCTGACAGGGGTCATAGCTAGACAGGCATTGATTTATCAAGTCTGGGAGGACATTGACTTGAGGAAGGTTGCAAATGGGTATGTTGGAGTCCCAAATTCCTAAGGTATCAGCCCCACTGAGATATTGGGCCTTTAACTCATTCAACAGGTGAATATTGAATTTGGCAGTCATGGAAGTGCAGTCTAGCATCTGGTAATCTCTATCACCCAGGGCCTTCCTCTCTAGCTCTCTGTGTGGGGCATTCAGAGGCTAAACATTCAGGGCTACTGGTGTTTCCATGGCTGGGTAGTATTTGTGAGTTTGTAGTGGAGCTGGTTTCAGTGGGCAGGAGAGCACATAGGGCTAATTTTGCAGAAGTAAAGCCAATTGTAAAGGTAAATGAGGCAACTGTGGTGACAACTGGTGTAGAATGCTTAAAGGGAGTTAATTGAGGGACTGCAGGGACTGGCTACTCTATTTTCTCGGTGAATTATGCCTTTCAGGTTTTCAGTCCACGAATGCACGGACAAAGTGTGAATTTAGGAAAAGGCGACTGTATATGGGTTTAGCAGGTGAAATTCGACCCTACCACTGTAAAGGAATGCTGGTTTACTGGGAATTTACTGGTAAATTGGTTGTAATTACTCTTGTTAATTGAGTGTTGTAGAATTATGGACAGAAGCAAGCTCTGAGGGGATTCTTTGGGAAAATACTTGGTGAATTGCCGGCAATGGTCGCAGATGCAGGCAGGTGGGAGGCGGCAACGTCCTTCAGGCTGATTTTTGCAGGTTGGCGACAGGTGGTCGTAAATTACATGCAGAGGTGAGCAATAGTTCAATTTGGAAAAAGTGAGAAAAAGTGCGGAAATTGGCTAAAATATGGACTTTTGGACTATTGGCGCGCTTTTTGGATGACATCAGCATGACGTCATCAGGTGGGGTCAGGGTTGGGTGACGTCAGCATGGCGTCATCAGGTGACGTGGCAATCTGTGAGTGGTCCATGGGGATTGCACAGGTGGCGGACACGTAGGAGCACTGGTGGGTGGGGCTGCTGACAGGGCGCTGAGTGGAAGTGACGTGGGCAGGCGGTATTGTAGAGTGGTAAGTGGGTTTTCTCGGACCGCCCTCTATACGGTCACGGTATTGTCAGAGGGCGACCCGAGAAAATCTGGGGGTGATGCGTGGCAGAGGCCTAACATCACCCTCTGACAGTTTCTCGGGTGGTAACTTTCGGTCATGGAGGCCCGTCCGATATGCATGTGGGCCATCAGATGGGAAAGCCCAGATCCGACGGTCGACGGGTTGATAAGCCGCAAGTCCGATAAGGGAGGCGGGGCAGCATAAAATATTATTATTTTTGAAATGCGAACCCGGCGGAAACATTAGAAAAAGTGGGTTTTTGGGTTTTTTGCAGAGTTACGGGTTAAAATGGGTTTTTACAAAGGTTTACTTTCAAAACGGGTTTTGGCTAATTGATCCGAACAAATCACGGATTAATCCCAGGATTAATTCTTTGGTGCTCTTTGGGTTGCGCTCAAATGTTTTAGCGCTTGAAAACGTTCAAAACCACACATAGAGCTATAATGCTCGGGGAAGGGGATACATAGATTTTTTGGGTTTTTGCCAAGTTTTACATAGTAATAAGGGGAATATGGGGTATAAGGAGTTACATAGTGATAGGTTAGTAGTTAATATGGATGAAAAAGGGGTGGATGAGGGGGTTAGAATACTAAGCTGTTTATATGAAATCAACTTAGTTTTTAGAAAGTAGATCAAAATGAAAAGAATTTTTACACAAGAAATGTGGCTCTTAAAGAAACCAAAACCAACAAAAGACTTTGATTTCTTTCATGAATGTGGGTGGCCTAGGGATGTTAGCCATGAATGTGATAGGGGATGATCTAGAAGTTAGACATGCCTCACTTAGTTGCTGTAATACTGCTGGAATAGGAAATCAGCATTGGCACCATGTTTTAACTTTGCTTTGGGCCAGTGAAATACCAAAAACCATGCTTTCTGCAACCCCATCTACCTACCCACTTAATTTCCTAGCATTTTTTGTTACTCCAAGGAGGGTGCACTTAGATTTGCAAACCCTTTTGTGCCTTTTCTTTTCCTTTGGCTTTTTCTTTTGATTTTCAATCTAAAACTACCCTTATTGCTTCCAAGGCCCCAGATTAAGCAGTTGGGAACCTTATTTCTTTACCTATCTACTTTACCTGCCAAGATTGAGCTGTTTGGACAGATTTCTTTCTCTAATCTACAACAAAAATTGAAACATGGCATGACCTAGCTTAGGCTGTTGGATCACCCATTTAGAAGTAGGGCAGCATCAACCAAATGTAAGTATATTTCTTCCACAAGAATATGAGATCTTTGTATCACCAAAGTAGATCATATTGGCACTTCTCCTGCCAATCATGAAAAATGAAACCTATTGGTATAGGTAGCTAACAAGTACTTTGACACATGACTAGTGTAAGAAACAATCTGCCTTAAAAATACAAAGGAACAATTTTACCTATGTTTCTCTAATTATTCGTATGAGTAAAAGTAAAGAGACTCTAACGGCAAGCATTCACTGCCACATACAATATGCACACAATATTTTGCGATACATATAAATAAACAAAAAAATAAATACTCATCAGCGTGACATCCCAGATATTGCCCTTACATTAAGGTGACACACGCTTCCTTAACCTATCAAGATATTTCTCCAGTTTCTCAGTTAAGGATATAGGTGTTAAGGATGTCTTTGGCCTTTCTTCCGACGAAGGTTTCAATAAAACTTCATGTTTTGTGGGCAATTCAACATATTTGTCTACATGCTTTGTATTCCCCAACCTCAGAGAATGCAGGAACTCCAAAAAAAACAGTGCTCAAAGCTCTCGGAACTTTCCCAAGCTCCCATTGCAGTTCCCACAGAAAAGGGAACATTCTCATATGGTTCCAAAGCTTCTGGGAGCACGGAAACCGCTGGAACGGGTTTTCCACCTATAAGAAATGGTTCTCGTGTAACAGAGATTATTTCTAGCATATATATTTTTACATAAAAGGAAATTCATAGATTATCAAAATTTGGAGCAAAAAACCTCAATAATAAATTCACTATTTTACTTCAATTATTAATTTGATTTTTTATTTTACTTTATTTTATAAAATTTGAATAAAATTTTACATATTTACGTAATATAACTGATAAGACAACAGCTTTTCCACACTTGACTGAGCTAAAAAATACCTCGAGCTCTGCACATCTCACTTGGTTTCGTTTTACATCATTCAAATTCAAAACGCTTATACATTCATCTCTCATCAGCCTCCAACACTACTTCAAAAAATGCTCTATTCAAACTAATGCAGGGACATGGTAAAGGAGAAAACAAGAATCCAAGCTATGCAACTCCACCAAACGGCTTGTTTTTTATTGATTAAAACGCATAGTTTAATTGTAATTGATTAATGATCCGGGTGGATGTTGGTGGCCACCCACCTATCCCATTTGGACCCCCACAACTGTCTCTTTCAGTTCTTTCAGTTTCCTAAATTGTAGCACAGTTTACTATTTTTAGCAGTTTTTCGGATCCTCAACTTCCAGAGCCATTTTGAGGCCCTAAACGACATTTTTTGGGAAATATGGGGGCAACATAGGTCCATGTATCGATGTTTCCCTTCCCAAAGTGATATTTTTTGGATAGATCTTTCTAACGAGCTATTGTACGTGTCAAACAAAGATCGTATGCCAAAGTTACGACCCCGGGAAGTTGATGTACCAATTTACCCAAACGGGGCCCAGAGTTTGGCATTTCATCTTCTAAGGTTAGGTTTTGGAATGTTAAGGGTTTTTCATTGTTTCTCAACAAAAAATAGGCTTTCGAACCTCATTGTAACACAGTTCAGAGGCATGTAGCCACCACATCTCTTCTCAGAGATAAGCTACCATCACCCTAGCTGGTCTATTTCCATTCCTGTTTGTAAGCATATTTCAGTATTTTACATTAATGAAATGAAGTATTATTTCCGTTGCATATCTATGTTTATGGCTATCTCTGTAATTTGTTGCATTCTTGTTTAAGTCCAGATCAGTGGTATCAGAGCGGTCTGTTTTTTCTCTGTTTTTCTTTGCATGTCCCTAACGAGGTCAGGATATAAGGAGTTAGGGCTTGAACTGGTCGAACCTTTGCAAGACTAGCCTTGCAAATCCCGATGGCCTCCCATGGTCGATGAGAAGAAAGACGAGGGGGCAAGGGATCCTATCGAAATCTTGCTCGAAGAAGCCCTCGAGCGACAACGAAATGCGATGATGGACAGCTTTGCCCAGATCCTTCAGCGACTACCCAAAAGCGATGCATCAGCTTCTAGCAACTACTCTGGAAACGCCACAACGTTTAAGGTACAAGTGAATTTTGAAATCCCCATCTTCGAGGGTCAAATAGACGCGGACGCTGTAGATAAATGGTTAAATCTGCTAGAAGGGTATTTTTCTGTTCATGAATTTTTGAGTCGGAAAAAGATTGTTTTCGCTCTTCTTAAAGCAGCCCCCCACGTTAAGGACTAGTGGGAAACCTACTACGAGCAGAAGGATGAAAGCACAGGCTCACTATTTTCAGCGGCTCCACTTGGGATTTATTCTGAGATGCCATCAAGGAGCAGTACTACCCTATTAAAAGCTATGAGGACAAATATATCAAATGGACCACACTACGGCAGGGACGAGACCAAGATGTGCCGGAGTTCACAAACATTTTTCATACCCTTCGCACACAGTTGGGTATCAAATATTATGAGCTACATCTGGTACTGAAATACTGCAGCTGCCTACACAGATACATCCAGGAAGAGGTGGAGTTCTTGAACATCTCCTCACTCAGGACAGCATATTGATATGCTGTCAAAATTGAGCAAAAGTGCAAACAGAAGAAGCGAGACTTTGGATCTGGAAATCGGAAGCCCAAAGGACAAAACCAAGGTAGGGTGACCCAAGACAACCCCTCGAAGCTGCAAGAAAAAAACAACACCACGAAGCCGAAGAAGGACACAGGAAAGTGGTATGAGTTCCACAAGAGTCCCACTCATAACACAAGTGAGTGTCGGACCAAGCAGTCGCTGGTGGCTGAGTTGAAGGCTTCCGAATCAGATGCATGTTCCAACCCTGAGCCAGAACCTAACAAGGGGAATGGCAAAGGGAAGCAGATCATTGATGCGGATCCCAGTGCCACTATTGCCACCACCAAGATCTAGAAAAATGAGCCCGAAGAGCCAGAGGAGGGCGAACGTCTCTTCCACTCACAGATATGGGTAAAGGGTTCGATGCTACAATTCATTGTCGACAGTGGCAGCGAAAAGAACCTTATTTCAGCAGAGGTCGTGAAGCGGTTGGGCCTACTGACTACACCACACCCACAGCCGTACAGTATCAGGTGGCTTCCTGAAGGACGAGATCTCAAAGTTCGCCAGCAGTGCCGCCTTCCTACAGCATCAAGAACTTCACAGACAAGGTATTGTGTGATGTTACACCTCTGGATGTTTGTGATGTATTGTTAGGCCAGCCATACTTGTGGAGGCGACATGCTGTGTATGAGTAAGGCCTCGTGCTGTCATTATTTCTTTGAATAATTCATTATACAGGATACCGGAGGTAGCCCCACCTACCGCCACATCTTTGATCACTGCTAAGAAAGGCAGCAAGCTAATATCACAGACCAGGAAATTCATCTGTATGGTTCGCTCCCAAAGTAAGGGGAAGATCATTGCTACATCCATGACCCCCGCAAAGGGTTCCTCCACGCAGCAGCAGCAAAGGGATACGGTCATGACAAAACACAGGAACAACTTCTCCTCACCCACAGTGGTACCACACAAGTTTCAAGTGGGCAACAAAGTCTGGTTGCATCGACAGAAAGAATGCCTTACCAGAACCCATCAGAGGCTCAGACCACTCCGACAAGGTCCTTACAGCAGTACCAAGGCTATGGGGAACAATGCTTCAGAGCACATCATTCCTCCATTCCTTCGCCTGCACCAATTGTTTAATGTGGACCGCCATCGACCATGCTTCCCACCATTACTGGACACATCAGAGATTGCAGGACAAGCTCAGCAGATGGAGGAACTCAACGCAATGGGGACCATTGCTTCCTAAGGGGGGAGGAATGATCCAGGTGGATGTTGGTGGCCACCCACCTACCCCATTTAGACCCCCGCAATTGTCTCCTTCAGCTTTTTCAGTTTCCTTAATGGTAGCACAACTTACTATTTTTAGCAGTTTTTTTGGGTCCTGAACTTCCGGAGCCGTTTTGAGGCCCTAAATGATGTTTTTTGGGAAATCTGGGGGCAACATGGGTCCATGGACCGATGTAGCTCTTCCCAAAGTGGTAGTTCTCTGATAGATCTTTCTAACGAGTTATCCTACGCGTCAAACGGAGATCGTATGCCAGAGTTACGACCCCGGGAAATTGACGTTCCAATTTACCCAAAACGGGGCCCACAATTTGGCGTTTCATCTTCTAGGGTTAGGTTTTGGAATGTGAAGGGTTTTCCATTGTTTCTCAACAATAAATAGGCCTTTGAGCCTCATTGTAACACAGTATGGAACAGTTCAGATGCATGTAGCGACCACATCTCTTCTCAGAGATAAGCTACCATCACCCTAGCTCGTGTATTTCCATTTCTGGTTGTAAGCCTATTTCCGTATTTTCCATTATTGTAATGAAGTATTATTTCCATTGCATCTTTGTGTATATGGTTATCTCTGTATTTTATTGCATTCCTGTTTAAGTCCGGATCAGTGGTATCAAAGCGGTCGGCTTTTTCTCTGTTTTTCTTTGCATGTCCCCAACGAGGTCGGGATATAAGAAGTTAGGGCTTCAACTGGTCGAACCTTTGCAAGACTAGCCTCGAAAATCTCGACGGCCTCCCATGGCGGATGAGAAGAAAGACAAAGGGGCAGGTGATCTGTCATGCGGAAAGAGTTATATTTGCGGACAAATCTAACCTCCCTAGGAGTCTGAGACTCTCTAATGACAAACAAACCAAACAAGAGCTATCCTTCTCTAAATACACATCATTCTACGAGAATTCAAATGTTTTCGATCTTACCTTAGGTCCAACGCTTGTTGTAGCAGTCCAGCCTTGCTGATCCAGATGAGCCCTCCTTCACCTTCAGACCTGCGTTCACTAACAAGGCAAACAGTTACATAGCATCTGAATATTCATTATAAAACAAAATATATCTATCATACTGACCAAGGAATGCATGAAATAATTCCTTAACAAATCATTGAGAAGAATGGACTTATTTGTATTAAATAATCAAAGGAACCATTACAACCTGAGCCTTGGTGTTGTGCAAGCTCCTCCCAGGGTCCAGCAAGTGATTTCCTCTACTTTGACAAGCTCACCCACCCCCACTATGGCAACAAGGAAGGATGGTGATCTCTCCTCACAAGTCAACAAATGGAAGTCTTAATTCCAGCAGCATTTACCCTATAGAATGTTCAGCTTTCAACCTCTCCTCCTTTGGCCTAATGCCTGTATTTATAGCATTCTAGAAGAGGTTATTCAGTTCCAACATCAATGGGATACTCCCTCTTTTGGATGGGGTAGTTCCTCTCTTGATGGGATAAGCTCCTCTATCATAGGGGTGCATGAACCATCTGGAGGCGCTCAATACACGTCAAGAACTCTTCTAGAAGGCTCTAGAAGTGACCACAAGTAACTTTTTAAAGATGAAACTTGCGCCTTTTGACCTTTACAGGGGTACGCACCCTAGCTTTAGTATACAGAGCGTATTACTACGCAGGTCTAATGTATATGGAGTGCGTACACGCAAGAAAGGTAGAGAGAACCTGCGTACCCAGAGATAAACATGTTTTTAAGTGACTTTCTCTCTCTTTGAGGTTTTGACATGAAGAGCAGAGGTATGGGGCTTGACCAAGAGGACAATGTGGCTATTGATGAGGCCACATACTGCAAATAGTCAGGGTGACAAAATTCAGTGTAACAGATTGCCCCCTAAAGTACGAAGCCTGTAATAAATAAGGGTGTTAAGTCATATAAGAAGGGTGAAGTGCTTTTTCATTTCGAGGATCATCTTGTGGATAGCCTGGTCAGAACCTGCAATTTTCAACACAAAATACATGTATAAGATCATATCATCGCTGAGGTAGGCATTCCCATAGTCAGATCAAAACTTTAATTATTGGACTAACTACTCTGATACAGGAATGATTTCATAATACATCATAATCATAGACTCGTGTAGACACAGTATGGGCGCAACCATCTATTTATGATTGGTCTACAACATAATGAATACAAAACTCCTCGCAGCGTAGATGGTGGAAACTAGATCCACGGTCTTCATCTCTACTTCTGGAATTGGTACGATTCTAGCGATGTGAATAAATGAGTCGATGTCGAACATGGTAGAAACCACTTGATTACCAGTCAATGATGTAAACTATTAACAAGCGTGAGAGAGACCACCAGTAATGTCAATGGTTCTCAAAGTACCCAGCACAATCCATGAGATGTGAATGAATGAGTCGGTGTTGAACATTTCATGGAATCCTTCGATCGCAAGTCAATGATGAAAATTGACGTCGAAGGCGAGAAAACTGCCTTTGATGCATGCAGACCTCAAGGTACTGACGATTTCTAAGTCAACTTTCTAGATAATGTGCTGATGTCGATAGAAAGCGACCCGTCGCAGGCAAGCCCACAACACGAAACCATAGTTCAAGTTGAAGAAATGTTGCTGCAAGGACTGACTCAATGATGACACAATGAATGATAGGTATTTTGCGGATGAATGTTTTGTTTACAGACCTCTTGAACACATAACGACACAACAGATGGTTTGGCGACGAATGACTCAAAGTCGACTCCCATAACCCGGCGAAAGA
>APFE030824991.1:114476-147727 GCA_000404065.3 Pinus taeda | reverse complement strand
CGTGGAGGGGTGTACAAAAATTCCTGGGGTATACATCCCGCTGAAACAAAGACCTCTGAACAATCATGCTCCACACACAACACCATCAATAAGGTACACTTGCAATTTTGTTCACTTCCTATCAAAACAAGTCAAACTAGCTCTTTGATTAAATAATAATGTATAGACATATCAAATCTAGTTAGATCAAAACTCAACCACATAAATTAAAATAATAGACTATGTGCATAATTAAAAAATGAAATAAAGTACTAATACTTACCTTTCAAATGGTTCTTTCCTTCTACCTTTATTCTTTGTTCTTTCTGTATACACACTAAATCAATTTCCAAACTCGTCAAGCATTGAGTACCTTCTTTTCTCTTCAACCACCTACACACACTAGATTTGTTGCAAAAACTAGAAAGCACCTAATTCCTTCTCTTCTCTTCAAAGAAACACAAGAATATGAAGACTATACCACCACCTTCCTCAATATCAACAACAAGAGAATATAGAGACTAAAATGCCTCTACACTCAATATCAACAGCTCAATATTATTCTCATCCCAAGTTTTCCAAGTCTCTAGGAACTAGTAACTCAACCAACATCTTTGCAGGGCTCCAGAGAATTTGTTCCAACCCACAACGCGAGGGACTAGTAACTCAACCAATATCTTTCCAGGGTTCCCAATAATTTGTTCCAACCCACAACTCCAGGGACTAGTAACTTAACCCACAAGGCTCCAAATCATTTGTCCTAAATTGTAGTCTCCAGGAACTAGTAACTCAACCCACGATATTGTAGGGATCTAGAGTCTTTGTTCCAACTCACATCCATAGGGAACTTAAGAACCAATCCCCTTCACAACACATACACATACATAGTGTGAAAGACAACACATACACCCACACATGGTGTAGAACACCACACATACACCTACACCCAATGTACAACACAACAGATATATACATTCACATGGTACAATACAATGAATAAAAAATAGTCATGACAAAATACCACATGTACACAACACAACATGTACAACATATATAAAACAATAGTATTTCATATCCAGAGACCACACTATATCTATTAGGAAACCTTACCTCTAGTGTCTTTCTACACCTTACTGCACGCATCCACAATCCAATGCCTGATTTTGTGGCTCTTTCCACTGTCTATGCTTGTGCTAGCATACTCCCGATCACATTTCTTTCATTCTGCTCATGTATCCTTCAACATCACTTGTCTATAACATAAATATATGCATAGTTTTAAGCAAATAGTATAAAATCATATCCACATGATACCAACCTCATAGATCCGTTAGCGCTACTCTACCCACTTGATTCTCCTTTAAATAGCAACCTTTCATGTCATTCACCTGCATAAAGAGATCATTCTTCCACAAGAATGATCCCTAACGACCCTTGTTAGGCAATGGTATACATACACATAAACAAACACACATATACGCACACACACACACACATATATTAACATATTCATGATCACAACACAATTACCAGATATCATAAGGTCAAGGTTAAGAGAACTCCCTTTATTTGTGCACAACAAGCGTAACATTAAGAATAACATTTCCCAACATAGCCAAGGAATTTGATGCCTCAAATCCATTTACTTAACCTTACCTATTAGCATTCTCATGATTGTTCTACCCTTATCCATTTACCCCAATGGACCCAACTAGCCCACTTGGCTTTCATATTCTTGCCTTCAGTTTCCCTTTATTTCATGCATCAGGCTGCATTCGGGTCTCATATTACTTGTTTGGTTTCCTTCAGCTCTCCCCAATCTCCAATAACTTTCCTCTTCCCCCTACCAAATCCCAAGACCCTTAAAACATGAAAGGAAAGAAGAAGAAGTAACAAGAGGAAAACCTTGAAAAGCCAATAATAATATGACACCACAAACAAAGTGGCATGGTGATGCAGTAAACACAATAAAAAACCTCAAATAAAGTACAAACAAATAACAAAAAACTGGAAGCAAAAAAACCTCAATAGACACCATGACTCAACCCCATAGTCCCCAATGCTTCCAAAGGAAAGATAAACCTGAGCCTTTTTAACATTTCATGGATGTTTCTTTTTCCATGCAATTCCATGCATCATACTTCCATAAAAATACAATTGTTAGTGCCTAAATAAATATAACAATATATTGGTTATCTTACCTTGTTGTATAGAGAATTCTACCCTCTAACTAAACAGATACATACCATCACTCAAGGGACCCTAATTCTCTTGATGAATCCAACCATAATTGAAAACATGTTGCCATGCCTGCATTTGATAAATTTCCTACCATGGAGCTTCCTCGGCCCCAAACTACTTCCATGCACTTTATTTTCTTCACTACTCAGTCTTTGAGTATAAGTTCCTTCTTCTACAGGATGCATTAAGGCTTTAGCTAGAATTCTCCCTCTAGTTCCACCATCCATCTCGAAATCAATGCTTGATGCTTTTCCTGCCTACCTGCGATCCACTATTGCATAGACCTAGGTAGTTCTCTAACCTACATCCCTAATTGTACGCGACTCCTATGCACTATAGATCTGAGGCCTACCACACATCCACTATGCACTTTGATAAAAAAGGAAATCATTCCTACAATGGTCTCCATCACAGGTTCAACGCCACAATGGTTATGCATCTTCTGACATCAAACTCATTCCTAATCATCTCCTCATCTCTGATTCCTCTAACACACTTAACATATTCCCACTACATGTATGATTTTCCTTTGAGACTGAAGGTATCTATCTTGGATTTCATGTATTTTGCTGGAAAATATGTCTTCTCACTCCTCCTACAAGGATTCTAGTAGCAATGGTTATGATGTCTCTTGGAACTGCAGCTAGAATGAAATCCATAAGAACTGCCCCTCTAGCCAAGTGTATCCAAAGATCTGCCACCTCTGACTATGTCAAATATGTCCAACATGTGTCTTCTAAGAGACCTACTACCATAAGCCCTATTAGTCTCTTCTTCTTGTTCACAGTTGATCCCCATATATCCATGTCTTTGCAAATATGAAAAGTTCTGAAGGCTAACTACATTAAATTATCCTTGCTTTTCTTGTGCTCTTGAAAGACTTTACTCTCACTCAATTATCCTATCACTATATTCCTTGTGATTTTGAATATCCACCCTCTTATCCTCAGTGTATTAGCCAGATTAGTAGATTAATCTTCTCCTTGCTACTCAACTGACCCTTCCTTTTTTCCATTTTCCTTAATTTTTCCTTTAATTACCCTTTCATGCAAATTTGTGTCTCTTCACCTTCATTTTCTCCTATTTTCCTTTATTTTTCATGAATAAATGCCAGTTATTTCCACTATGCCTTCGTCAATTCCTTTTCTAATTTCCTTAGCCATTATTAAATCACAAATGATTCCCACTATAATGTTTTCCCAACATTCAACCTGGAATAAGTGTCCCATGACCTTGGTCTTATTTGTTGTCTATTTTCCTTTATTACATGAAACTTTAACCCAGGGTCATTACAAGGAAGATCTAAGAGAAGGATTGGAAATAAATTTCTCTACAATAGGGAAAATTGTGACAAGTATTGATGAGAAGATATAGATAATTGAAGAAAAAGTTTCAAATATTTATAAGGGAATTTGTCCAAGAGATAAGAACAAATACATTCACTTGAAACATTTATTTTCTCATCCCATTTAGAATATATTTTCTCTCACAGTGGAAAAGTTTCCCCATTCATTTCCAAAATAAAAGTAAATGAATCAACCAAAAGAGAAAAAATATGCATTATGGATGCATATTCTCCCAAGAAGAGAACCTTTGCACCACATTCATATAGGCCACTAGCACCAAATCTCTATGGTAAAGGAAAACCTCTAGAGGTTCAATATTTGTAGATTAATATTATTCTCAATGGAATATTGATAATCTATTTGTAGGAAAAATTAAACAAATGATTGATAGAATAAATGTGTCTTATAAGAAAATATGTATGAAAAGAAAAATTAAAAGTAGATGCATGCAAGTCAATGATTCATTGCTTCACAAGAACATTAGCAAAATGGTGAGAAACATAATCTTCTCCTACTTTGATAGAGAAAATGAAACAAAAAGTCTTCAAAGGCAAGGGTGGTGATATAATATTAAATGCATTAGGGGAATTTTGAGGTCTAAAATGGGCCTCCTAAGAAAATTATAAAATAATAGTGGAAATAATAAAATAAGATTAGATTAAATCATCAAAATTTAGAGGGAAAAATGAAAAAACTACTTTTTGAACTCGTATTTTTAACTTATCTCTCTATGGGTTTCCTTAACTTTTGAGTGGGAGTACTCGTTGGATGCTTAATTTGATTCCTCCTAAAATGAGTATCCATGTCACATACTTTTCATGTATTTCTCATTTTTCATGTAAGAGGGTCCATCGAAAGTATTCAACATGGGTAGACCTTGGATGGGGAAATAAATTTTGCATCTAAAGAGTACTCTCGCCCGAAGTTTGACTAAACCCTTAGGGAAATATGTTGAAAAAGTAGTTTTATTATTTTATTAATTTTTAATCTTTTTACTTTTTTACCCCAAAAATGGTGAATCATCTCCTATGGTTGACATCATCATCTTGAATCTTATTGGTTCTTGTAAAGTTTATTTTGGTTGTACATTTTTCTTAGGAGGCCCATTTTAGACCTCAAAAGTTCTCTAATGAATATGAGTGTCCTCAGAACAACATGATAAGTGTTCTAAATACTTATATTAGAACACTAGTTTGGGATAGAACAAGAAATAACAGAAAAACATTCAATCATACTCACGAACATGAAGTGTAAGAGAATGTTGCATTATGAAGATTTCCATAAATAATGGACACAAAGAATATATGAAGTGAATGGCAACAAAAATATATTATGGAAGCAAGTATATCTTGTCGCTTTACCTAGTAAATTTGTAGAATATATGAAGGTGCAAGTTATCTTTAAGTGGTTGTCTGAATTATACACAGGGGGAGAAATATATTGTATGGTTGCAAGTTCCTCGGTTGGAGTGTCCACAAATATGAAAGTCAGTAAGTCAATCCAAAAGATGTCTGGATTTCGAGATAGTAAATATATTTGTGAAAAGTATAGATTGTCTATTGAAGATCCTATTGGGATAAATAAGAAGGTTAGAAAAATTCTAAAGAAAATATGAAAAACAAGGAATAGGTCCAAATATATCTTTTAAAAATGAGATTCAAGAAAAGGAAGGAGATCTAGGACAATCTGGAGAACACCTTGTTATAGTCCTAAAGACACAAAACTGAAATCAGATAAAATAAAATCCAAACAAAATTTAATTTGTTGGTATGTGGAAAACTGAGAGATGCAACAAACATGTTCCCGAAAGGAGAAACATTCAAAAGAGGTAAAGGAAAAGGGTCATAGGAAAATTTTAAGAAGAAAAGTGAAAGAGATAAAACTTCAGAAAAAATATATCCTTTTCACTACAATCGATGTGTCCCCAACAAAAAAAATAGAAATCAGTGTCCAGATAGCCCTTTCCATATTAAAAGAGAAGTCCATAGTTTTGATGAAGGATGTTGTGATTCCATCCTTGAAACCTCAGATTTTAATATTTACTGAAATGATTTATCTAATATTGAACAAGAAGCTTTATTGGTTACTAAAAATTGTTCTTGCGAAAAACCATATATTTGTAATTGCAAGAGTGAAAGCATTACTAGTAGTAGTGAAAAATAAGACACTGATGAAGATCCAGAACCTGTTAGAAATTTAAAATATTTTATGGCCCAAAGAAAATGAGATGTAGATTCCAAAATGATGACCCAAATCAAAGTTATGCCTAAAGGAGACATGAAGGAAACACTTCTATATTCATTCCTTAAAACAATTGAAGAATATTGGAAGTCTTCAGAAGCTCCTGGCCCTTCAAATAGGAAGCCAAATTTTGTTGATGCAAGATTTGAAAGAAATACACAGTAAATTATAGTACATAACATAAATCAGGGAACACATTCTCTTACAGTAAATAATTTTGGTTGAGAAATAAATATTTTGAAAAGGGAAGAAACATATTTTAAGGGGAAAATTCATGTACTAGAACAAAACAACCACACAGATCTATGGCCTACACAAGAAATAAAAATAACTAAAGAATCAACTCGGGAAACTTGATTAGATACCACCTCCATTAGAATATTTTGAGGAAAATCGAAAAATTAACATCTTTGATGCTCAACACATTGATGGGTTAAATGCAATTAGGATACTTTCAATTCAACACGAAAAGTACATGTTGACAATGTTGGATGTCACCAATAGTAGGGGGTCTCCCCAGTATGAAGTCCCAATTATACCTCACACCATTTGGGATAGGAGCCCCATCTAGAATGAAGTCCTGTCTACCATTATTCCTAGATATTTTCATTGGTTGCAATTATCAACATAAGATATTATACAACAAACATTGATATACATAAGTAAGTTGGCACTGTGAAGCATAAAATTTGCAATATATATAAGGTTCTTGCATAAAAAAATTTAGAAGAGGTGAGCCTTTAAGAGAAAAGTAATAGTACCATTCTAGTAAAGACACATAGGAGCATAGAAGGAATTGTTAGTTAAATTGTGAAATAGTTCACATAGTAACAGTGATCATGAAAGAAAGTACCAATGCACATTCAACAAGATGTACACTAAAGCCAAAAAATTAGCTCATTTTCTTCAGTATTTGTGAACACAAACATATACGGCAAACATTAAAAGAATAGTATTACAACATCCATGATACATGCATGAAAGTTCATCATCTCTCATAGATTCAAATATTTAGTGAAAGTTCCAAGTACAAAATTATAATGATGCAACACTAGCCCTAATAGTTGAACGTTAAGTCACCACTTGCTCCTCTAAAGAAGATCTTCTCTCCTATGCCAAGTTACAAAATACAAGGTGAAAAGTCCTTTGCTTGAGCTAAGAGAGTGTATTTATAACAAATGAGGTGACTCTCCACCTCCCTTGTTACTCATGAAATCCCTCATGACTCTTGAGCTTCTATGTGACCTTTGAGCTCTGACATGACTCTAGGACTTCCTAGTGACATTTCACATTCCATGTGTGACCCTTGGGGTTTCACATATTTTACATTTTCTCTAATTTTATAAATACGTAAATTACATTCCAAAAATTGTGGCAAAATACATGGACAATATAAGACTTTTGTGATGACCCTTTGAGAAGCAATAATTTGGTGACTCTGACATAATACTTGATTGTAATGTACAAATCCCAAGTTCATCTCTTTCCTGCTATGTCTTCATTTATTCATGATAGATTTTACCTGTACTTTATCATCACCCTCCAAAGGGTTTGAATAAATACTACAACCTTCTAATTCATAACAAGTTTCCATCTCTATGTCATGGTACAAAATTCCTTTACTCCTATATGATAATATCTTTGTGTCTCATATCCATAAGTGTCCTTATTGTAACCCCTTATTACTAACCTCCTTGATCATCATCTTGCCATGATAGGGTGATATCACTTGCTCATGCAGTTCACTCATGACAAGACAACATTAGTCCCAAAATCGCCTATTTTATATTGTCCAAATTTTAACTATGATTGGGCAACGCACAAGGGTTGAGGAAGAGGAATTATTGGGCAAAATGTGTAGGTTCAAGAGTTAAGGAGTGGAGGACTAGGCACTATGAGTGTTCAATGTGAAATATCAAGGAAAAAGAGGTGAGCTTATGTGCATTATGCAGGTCCTGGAGGAGAAGATGATAGGCTTACTCACTGAGAATGTGTAGTGTGCAGTGCTTGAGGGAAAGGGTATAGGTGTTGCATAGTTAAGCAATGCTAGGGATAAAGTATGACTTTAATTCTCATTGAAAGTGCACAGTGCATAGTGAAGGCAAGGTGAGTCAAGGCATTGTGTAGTGGCCAAGTTCAAGAGGCAAGGAGGCATGCGTGGGCACTGTGACTATGCAATGCACTGTAACTGATGAAGATTCTCTATGATTTGTGCAGTTAGCTTCAAAAAGGGTCTAGAAATGACCCCACTATTCACTAGAAGTGCATAGTGTGGAAGGCAAAGAAGAGCTGATCAAAATTGTGAATTGGGAAAGTATAACCCGCAAGGCTAAGTGATTCAGCTCTGAAGTTACTCAATGCGCAGTTGAACGAGGTTATCCTCTAAGACTGCATAATGAATAGTTTCAGGCAATAAGGAGCTCATCACTGTGGCTTAGGAAAGCAGAGTGCATAATAGCTAGAGGCTAAAAGTTGATCATTGATTGGGCAGGTTATGAGTACAAAGAAAACTCCAAAATTGGTTAAGTGTGAGATTAGTGAAACAAGAGGGTAAAAGCATATAACAAGTCTTGAACATGATCACACACATATAAATGATCAACCACATGAAAATAATATACAAAATACCCAAAATCAACATATATTCATTGAAACAACAACAAAGTGACACTTATCTCCAAGTGCGGCACTTAAGATGCAACCCTTTACGACACAAGTGTCCATTGTAAAAAGAAAGAGTGCAATGCCTCTAGGATTTTGTCTAACACATCTCCCTATGATAGATAGGACCCACTAATGCAAGATAATGTTTTGGAGATGCCTCTTAAAGGTATGTCAAGGTGCTATTAGGATATGCGAAATCAAAACATGCAAGAGTGAAAGAGACACATGCAAAAAAAAAAACACAAGTGACACATGGAAGGATGGAAACAAGAAAAAGTTACACTTGCAAGGGAAAAATAAATAAAAATAAACACTTGGAAAAGAAAATGAAACAGTTGAGAAACTCACCCTAAATATAGAGTATTTACAACCATGATTTATAGAATGCTCCTTCTACTCCAAAAGTGCAAAAGGCTCAATAGTGAAATATGAATGTAAAAATGAGCTATGGACTTGACTCTTTTCATAGGGAGGGTAGACATGCATTTAGGTTTAATATATCTAAGTTTTCTTATTGCATATAAGGAAACTATGAATCAATATTGAAATCATTGTCGCTAAGAGGTGTGATAGTACTGACTTGAAGAAGTACACTCTTACTATCAACAAAGAGTGGACAATCACTATATATAGAGGAATCCCTTTACACTATCATTGGGAATTTTGAAATCAATGTTGGCAAGGACATGATAGTCACTATAGACAAGGATTATGTAGTAATTGTGAGAAAGGATTGCATAGTGACTGTCACTGGAAATTTCATAATCATTGTTGCCAAGGATTTCAAAATTACTATCTTTGGGGACTGTACAATCAGTATATCTCAACAAGAGATACAATATCTTTCCTTCTTGGAAGAAGTGTGCTTTTGAAGCCATCAAGAGTTGGACATGTGAGGAAAAGTAGTTCAACACTTAGGATTCCTAAAGGAGAATTTGAATACTTAAAAGAAATAACTAAGCATGACATTAATGGAATCAAATGAAGGATGACATGATCGCACGAAGGTTCCAAAATTTGAATGTAGGAAAACTTTGGAGGTTGTTGTAGTGGAAACAACACTTGGTGACACATTGGAAGAACCCCAACTTTGATGTTTATGTATAAAATTATGCATAAGGTCTACTCTTTGGGAAGTATTCTCTCATCCTATTAATCTCCCCAACTTCCTTAGATATCCATGTTATATATGTAATCTCTTTTATTCCTATTGTCAGCTTAACACATTTTACAATATTAGTCAAAAATCAGTGGTTTTGATTACAGAGTAGTTGTATGTGAGATTCATGAGTTTATGGCATTCAAAGTTTTAGTATCATCTCCTGTGTTTCTCCACTATCAGCGAGCTAAGTCACTTCAAGGAAACACAATCATTTCTTCACTTCCAACAAGCCTATTCAGTACGACTGTGAAATTTCTTGCTTCACCTCTCTATGGAAGAAGTACTTCTCTTCTTTCGCCCTTTATTTATTTTATTGCCTTATTCTCATTGGTATTCTATTGGAATTTATTTCACCAAGGGAGGAAGAGGGATCCTGATTTTTTTGGCAAGAGAGGTTACTCCTTGCTTTGTGGAGTCTCTTATGCATACACCTAAAAAATTAGTATAATTGCTTAAAGTTTCCTTCTTTCCCTTCTTTACTGAGCTGACACATTAAAACTAATCAATATAAAATCCAATTTAAGGAAATAATATCCCATTATAGATAGGAGCATCGTAGGTATGCTAAGGATTTTTTTTAGGATCAAACATATTTTATGTATCATTGACCTTAAAATATATTTAGGCCCAAACAAAGAAGCAAACCAAAGATAAGATAAGCATTTCGTATTGTCACAGTTTCCTTTTTAACTTTGCCACATTACGATACAACCAAACATGTTGGATTTCATACATTTAGCTATTAAAATAGAACATATTCAAAGAGACAAAAGAAAAGTAACATACATAAAATGAAAGATAACAAGAGAGCAAAGGCAAACATAAAGACCTATAAAAACATGAGAGTAATAAAACTCAATGGAAAAGTATTGTAACCTCATGAAAACGTAACTAGAATGAAACTAAATTTAAACCTTAATTTATCTAATCAGAAGGTCAGGATCATGTAAAATCAAATTTCCAATACAACCACGAGAGTTGCTCCTGACCTACAAGCAAATAGATACGAGAAATTAGCACCATGATGAAACAATTTGCATAAACAAAATTATTTACCTAAATAGCCTACACAAAATTTTAAAGGGCTTGCCTGTTGGTAGAAAAATGTGCCATACATGTTTATTTTAACCAGTCTACAATTGTACATTCATGAATGTATTAATTCTTAGCAAGCATCATGTAAGAACAAAACATATTATTAACAACAAAGCTTGCTAAGTAAGATTATCCCAGCCAATTTGTGATTCGATCGTGGAATATGAAACAACCCACATTAGAGAAATTTTAAGGCAAAAAATGGGCCTCAAAACAAAAGTGTAAAAAAAAGATAAAATTTACAAAAACCAATAGGATTCAATATGATGTCAACCATGGGGTATGATTCACCATTTTTTGGATAAAAGGGAAAACAAAAAAAAAACTACTTTTTCAACTCATATTTGTAACTTATCACCCTATGATTTTACTCAAATTTAGAGCGGGAGCACTCATTGAATGTAGAATTTAATTTTCCATCCAAAGATTACCCAGTTTTCATGCTTTCGATGGACCCTACTACACGAAAAATCTGAAATACATGAAAAACCATGATTGGAATCACATTTTTCATGTATGTCACATATTTTTTGTAGTAGGGTCTGTCAAAAGTATGCAACAAAGGTACTCAGTAGATGTAAAATCAATTTATGCATCTGATGAATGCTCCTTCTTGAAATTAGGTTAAAATCGTAGGGAGATAAGTTGAAAATATGAGTTGAAAAAATATTTTTTCTTTTTTCCCTCCAAAACTTGATGAGGTAACCTAATCTTATTTTATTATTTCCACTATTATTTTATAATATTTCTTAGGAGACCCTTTTTATGCCTTAAAATTTCTCTAATGTTTGAGAAATTTGATTTGATTTTGTTTAGAAACCTTGCCAATATTATGAGGACCTAACATAACCATTAGTGAAAGCTAATGTGCCTCAACTTCTTGACAAGAATCTGAGAAGTGAAATGATGAATCATAAGAATTTATGGCCTTTATGAGATCGACAAATGTAAAACAACTATCATCAGATACACCAATGGGAAAATGATTAATTGAAAGACAATTGTTAAGGCTAGTAGTATGATCTGATGGATTAGTTAAGGAATAAGATTATCCCTTACTCATAAATAGAGATAGGTAAATTTGAGAAATTTCACTAATTATTTGAATAACTAAATAATTCTCCTCACATGTTAAGTACATTACCTTGTATTAGATTACAAACTAAACCAACAACACTGAAATTGAAAGGATTAATTAAGAATTCTAGTATAGGAAATCCAAGACATCAGTCAAGATACAAAGAATAATGAGAAAATTATAACAAGGGATTAACATATCTTTGATTAGATTAAATCATTATATTATCTTGGGAAATTAACCTGTGAAGATGGGAATTTTGATTCACCAAATAACTCAATCATTCACTAACACTGAAAAGGAGAGATTGTGGCAGAACAAAAATGATTACCTTCATAACATTCACAATAAAGATTAGTATTTGATTGTTCATAGAAGTACTTAATAGAGACGAACCCTTCAACAATTGATAATCTTTATCCTAATAATCAAAATGATAGGCTTCATAGCTCTATGCATCCATGAAAGATATACATTCCAATCTTGGGTTCGATATAAGAGGTTTGCATGAATATGAATTAACCAAAATAGTATCCTTTATCCGATCTAAATCCCAAGCTTGAAAATTTGGGAAATTATCTTGGAAACCCCAAAAATATTTCAAGAATGAGTTTGAACCTAGTGAAACAATACATAGACAAGAATTATACGAGAAAAGGCTAGATCTAACCTAGACTAGAGATATCATCAGGATTGTGAGGACCTGACATAACCATCAATGAGAGTTTAAGTGTCTAGAATCCCTTACAAGTCTCCAAACTTTCAAATGTTGAGTAATTATATTTTGAGAGTTGAGTCAAATCATGAATTATATGTGGACAACTACTATCGGTTATTTCAACAAGATCACTATTGTCAAGATGGCAATTGTCTACATCATGGGTTTGATCATATTTTTCAACCTTAAGAAAAGGATTACTCAATTCATAAGGTTATTTTGATTATGTTTTTGAGGATGTATAGATTAGAGAAATTTCATGAGCAGCCTAAACTAAAGAATTATCCTCATGCAAGATTGGAAATTGCAAGGCATGGAATGGATGCTCAATGGTTCCATTGTTTTATTCCCCATCATGTATGACCCAACCACCTTGTGTCAATTCAAAATTTTCTCATCATATTATGAATTTGAAGAGCATGGAATATTTTTATCATGAGTTAATTCGTTATCAGTGGTAGGACATAAGGGATAACAAGTTAAAGAATAGGTCCCCATAACAAAATCTTCTTTGACCAAATCATATTCAAGATTCAAACATTGCAAATCAAAGTCTTCTTGAGAAATCAATAGATCAGTCGACGTACTTAGGAATTCATCACCATATATATCACTGGAGTCATTTGCATCAAAATGTTGGTTTCCCAATGATTTAGTTTGATTAAGCATATTGATTTCATTTAACTGATTGTTAAGATCAAAAGATTCTAGATCAACCAAGAATAAAGGAACAAAATCTTGATGTAGAGGACTTCGAAATAGGGAAGAGTGATTAAAAATTCTTCACTCTTCTTGCTTCTCTACCTATGGAATGCTACCATGTTGTACCTGACGACCATTTGGACTAGCAAATTGAGTATCAAGAGTATTTGAAGAACATTCTAGTGGAGTGGGTTGATAAAGTTAATCAAGGTACAAAGAGCCATGAGATGTACACAATAAACGATGAAAAGTATCCCGTGATGAAAAAATACTTTTGATGTTATAAGATTCAATATTAAGATTATGTGGATTAGTGTCATCTCGAGGAATGAAGGGATCAATCTTCACATTAGCCAATAATAATGTGTCAGGAAATTCAAGGCTATTTTGGATAATATCATGATCATTGGAAATGTATGAAGGTGGGATGAGTCGATCAGGAATTTGATTTTGGGATTTCCCAAATTCAACATGGGAATGTGAGTCAACATTGTTAGGTAATAAAAAAGGAGTAAAAGGGACAAAAGGGGAAGTAGATTCCTCTTTTGAGGGTTCGAGTTCATCATGGTTGAGAAAATTTGGAAGAGTAAAATCAACCAAGGATTCAAATTCAAATTATTTCAAGGATATTTGTAACAAAGGGTGAAACTTTTCATGAAATAAATGACAATTGACATCTTCTTCAGGAAACTCATAAGATAGGTGAAGAAATGTATCAACAAAATCCTCCACTAATTCATCATGATTCATTCCAAGTTTATTAATCGTTTTATAAAAATATCAGTAATCATGCCTACCAAAGGCACGATGAATCTCCTTGAAGAGTTGTTTGGATGAGTGAATGGAAATGATTGTTAAGGTATGAAAAGAAACCTCTTCACAATTTATTTCATGAAAATAAAAAAAAATTGAGAAACAAAAGTGTATGCTCTAGAATAGATGTTTCACCCTCACCATTTAACTTAAGATGCGACAAGTCATCTATTAGTTCGACGAGGATTGAAAGATTGACGTTTTTGCAAAAACACCCTGAAATTAAGATTTCGGAATGAGCCATTCAATATGAGAGATTAAAAATAGACTCAATGGGCTCAACTTATAATTTGGCCCTCCTTCTAGTGCCAAATTTGTTGACAGTGCTCGATGTTGCCAGTAGTAGGGGGTCTCCCTGATATGAAGTCCCAATTAGACCTCACACCATTTGGGATAGAAGCCCCATCTTGAAAAAATGATCGACTGCCATTATTCTTAGAGATTGTTCTTGGATGTAATTATCAACATAAGAGATTATACAGAAATTGTTAGATAAGAAAGTAATTTGACATTTTAAAGCATACAATTGCAATGTATATAAGCTTCTTCAACAAATGGAGTAGAAAGACTCTGGAAGCATAGAAAGACTCGTTTGTTTACTTGCGAAATAGTTCACATAGTAACAACAATCATGAAAGAAAGTACCAACCAACATTCAACAAGATGTATAACAAAGCCAACAAAATAGTTCATTTTCTTTATTATGTAGGTCCACGTAAAACATATAACATGAAAATTAAAATAATAATCTTACAATATCAATAATACATCCATGAAAGTGCACCACCTATGAGAGCTTCAAATATTAAGTGAAAGTTCCAAGTACACAATTACACTGACGTAACACTAGCCCTAATAGTGGAACATTAAGTCACCACATTCTCCTCCAAAGAATGATATTTTCTCCTATGCCAAGCCGGAGAAGCCAAGGTGAATTTATTAAGCTATGGGGATGTACTTTAATGAATGAGGTGACTCTCTGCCTCCCTTGTGACCCTTGACCTCCCTCGTGACTATTGAGATTCTATGTGACCTTTGAGCTCCTACATCACTCTAGGAAATTCTAGTGACTTTCCACATTCCATGTGTAACCCTTGGGATTTCAAATATTTTACATTTTGTCTTTCTTTTGGAATGCAAAATTACATTCCACAAATTGTGGCAAAATACATGGATAATATAATACTTTTGCGATAACACTTTTAGAAGCCATAATTTAGTGATTGTGACATAAGACTTTATTGTAATGTATCAATGCCAAGTTCCTCTCATTGTTGTTATTTCTTCTGCGATATTCAATTCTTCATGATAGATCTAACATATAATTCATATTGACCCTCCAAAGGGTTAGAATAAGTACTAGAATCTTGTAAGTCGTCATAAGTTTCCATCTCTCTGTCGTGGTCCAAGATTCCTTTCCTCCTACATGGTAGCATGTTTCTATATCATCTCCACAAGTGTCCTTATTGTAACCTATTCTTGCTAACCTCCTTTATCATCACCTTTCCATGACAGGGTGATAGCACCTACTCATCAAGTTCACTCACAAAAATACAACATCAGTCCTAAAATCGCCTATTCTATTGAGGGAGAGTTCTTGATGGGCATAGTATGTATGACTAGGCACTAGGGGTGCACATTGTGAAATGGAAAGGGAATAAGAGGTTAGATCATGTGCATTTCCTAGGTCCTAGAGGTAGAGATGGCATTTTCTCTCACTAAGAATGCACAGCGTGCAGTGTTTAAGGAGAAGGGTCTTTGGTGTTGCGTAGTTGAGCACTACAAGGGATGCAAGAAGAATCTACTGCTCACAAAAAGTCTGTAGTGCATAGTGAAGGTAAGGTTGGTCAAGGAATTGTGCAAAGGGAAAGTTCAAGAAGCAAGGATGCATGCTTGGGCATTGTGACTGTGCAATGCGTAGTAACTGAGGAGGAGGCTCTAGGCATTGCACAAGTGGCTTATACAAGGGTCCAAAAATGACCCCACTATTTAGTCATGGGGTCTTCACTGGGGGAGAAATACCATACCATGTGCATTCATATTGGGCGATATCTATTGAGGAAAAGATGGCATAATATATTGAGCATATATTAGAGGGTAAATGGTTTTTATATTCACAAGTATAAAAGTGGAGCTCAATGTTAATGAAAAAATATTGGGTATAATAAATTTTAATGAAAAAATTGATACCTACAATATCTAGTGAAAGTAGGGTTTCTTTTTTATATTGGGAAGGTGTATTGGGTTCACATTAGTAGGGGATTAAAGAATGTGATTTTTAGAGGTGTTTTCCAATATGTAGTCAAATTATGGGTATTTTTTAGTGTGCCATGAATGCAAGTGATATGTTAGAGGTTCATTGAGTTAAGCCCTCATGTGTTAAATATAAGTGTGTATTGCTTAAGGCAAGAAAGGGCTGATTAGAATTGTGCATTGGGAAAGTATAACCAGTAAGGCTAAATGACTAAGATTTGAAGTTTCTCAATGAATATTGAAGGATTCTATCCTCTATGATTTTGTAGTGTGAAGTTCTGAGAGATAAGGACTTCATCATTATGTCTTAGGAATGCAAAGTGCGTAGTAGTTGTAGGTTGTAAGTTGATCATTGATTGGGCAAGTTATGAGCACAATGAAAATCCAAAGTTGGCTAAATGTGCGGTCAATTAGACAAGAGGATAAAAGTATATAACTTGTCTTGAACATGATCACACACACATACATGATCAACCACATGAAAAGAAGATACATAGTACCCAAAATCAACATGTATTCATTCAAATGATAATAAAGCGACACTTATCTCCAAGTGCGAGCCTTAAGATGCAACCCTTTATGACACAAGTGTCGACTACAAAGAGAAATTTCATAATAACCCTCAAAATGTGCCCAATGCATGTCCCTACGATAGATAGGACCCACTGATGTAAGAGAATGCATTGGATTTGCCTCATAAATGTGTGCCAAGGTGATGTTAGGATATGTGAAAGAGACACATGCAAGAGTGAAAACGACACATGTGAAAATAAAAGAAAATACAAGTGACACATGAAAGAATGAGAAAAGGAAAAAGTGACACTTTTAAAAGAAAAAGTCATAGTTGAGAAGCTCACTCGGAAGTTGGGGCATTTGCAACCATGAGTGAGAGAATGCTACTTGTACTCCAAAAGTGTGTAGAGCTCAAAAGCGAAAGATGAATCTGAAAATGAGCTATAGACTGGACTCTTTTCATAGGGAGAGTAGACATGCAATTAGGGTTAAGATATGTGAGTGTACTTAGTGCATATCAAGAAATTAGAAGTCGAGATTGAAATGACTACCACTAAGAGGTGTGAAATTAATGACTTGAATAAGTGCACTCTTAGTGTCAACCAAGAGTGCAAAATCACTATTTGTAGAGGATGCCCTTTAAAATGTCACTGGAAACTATGCACACTATTAGTAAGGATTGCACAATAACTGTGGACAAGGATTACACAGTGATTGTGAGAAAGGATTGCACAATGAATGTCACTAGAAACTGCATAATCATTGTTGTTAAGGATTGCATACTCACTATCTCTAGGTATTGCACAAACATTGTCTCTCAACAATAGTTGTGGTGTCTTTCTTGCTTGGAAGAAGTGTACTTGTGAAGCCATCACGAACTAGTAATGTGATGGCAAGTAGTTCAACACTTAGGATTCTTAAAGTGGGACTTGAACACTTAAACAACATGATTGATCATGATATTAATGCCTTGAAATGAAGGATGGCATGTTCATAAGGAGACCTTCCAAAATTTTATTGTAGGAAAATTTTGGACGACATTGTAGTAGCGACAATAATACCACATCCTCATTAAATTAATGATTATAGGACAAAGCACTTAGTTAAAATCCCAGGCAGATTCAGGTTCTAACCTAAACATTCTCAATAATCAAATCATTTGTAGTATCTATTGGATTCACAAAACTCATTCAGATATTGGCCTAGGAAATAAATCAATGCAAATGGAATATAAAGTACCTAAAACAACTTTGTTCTTTGATCATTGTTGTCTAGATACAAAATTTCGACTTGCAGATATCCCAGTAGCTTGCATTCTAGGAACACCATTCTTTGTAGGAATAGAACCCCATGGGCCTACTAGGGCAAAAGATGGAGAAGCAGGGTATTTTGTCACAATTCCATCTATGCTTCGGATGAACAATACCAGGGTTAGAACTAAGATCATCCTTCCATTTGTATTGACTCCACAACTATAAAAAATGGTCCAAGTAGAAAAAACTATAAAGAAGATAAAATATAAAATCCAAGAGCTCAAATAGTTTAAGGACAATCTAAAATTTCAAGAGAAATTACAGAGAGGAGAAACTAAAATAAATATACAATACATACCAAAATAGTTTGAAGAACAAGATTTCTCTAAAATTCCAACAACATTTTGGAATAGAAAAGAGAATTTTATTGAAATTACATTTATATCTTTGTATGAAAGGAAACCTTGTAAACGTAGGGCTATTATGATGAATGATGAATGCCAAACAATGTGTCAAGAAGAAATAAAGGTACTCTTACAAAAATGATTGATCATAGAATCTAAGATCCCTTGGAAGTGTTATGTGTTTTATGTAAATAAACATTCAGAACAAGTTAGAGGAGCTCCTAGGCTTGTTATAACTTATAAGTCATTAAATCAGGTGATAGAAGTTTATACATATACCATTCCTCACAAATATAGCATTGTAAATAGATTTTTTGCAGCAAAACAATCTTCTAAGTTTGATTTGAAGTTGGGATTTTGGTAATTGACTCTCAAATAAGAAGATGAATTCAATATTACATTTAGTGTCTGTAGGACACTAAGAATGGAATGTGTTACCCTTCATATTGAAGCATGCACCCACAAGATTTAAAAGTGTAATGGATGATGTGGAAAAATCATACTTTGATTGGATTAATATGTACATAGATGATGTTCTTGTCTTTTAAGACTCTATTGAACAACATTTCAAACATTTGAAGAAATTTCTCCAAGTTATAAAAGATGCAGGAATCGTAGTTTCAAATAAAAATATGGTTCTATTCAAAACTTTAATCTAGTTTTTAGCACATATAGTATCTAATGAATAGATAGCCTTACAAGAACATGCCATTGAATTTGCTGATAAATCTCCTAACAAGAATAGATAAGACCAAACTACAGAGATTTCCTGGGAGCCTCAATTATGTAAGTCATTTTTACAAGGATTGTGCCAAAGACAGAAAGATACTTAATGAAATGCTATCCAAAAATCAACCAATATTGTCTAATCTCATACCAAGGCTATAAAGAACATTAAATAAAAGGAAAAAAAATTTCCTATAATATATGTTATAGATGATGAGCTTCCTAGAATCATTGAATTTGATGCTAGTGAAGCAAGATGGGGAGAAATCCTAAAACACGTTAGACACAATGGTGAGGAAACCAAAGAATAAATAATTCAATTTTCTTCATAAATGTGGCAAAAAGGGGAAAACAATTGTTTGGCTGTAGTATATGGTATATGAATAAACCAACCTTTAATGTCAATCTAGGGTCTGGGACTTTGAGGCCCAATGCTAGAAATGCGAGAGAGAGACTCCAACAACCTGCAAAACCAACCCTAGTTTGTATAGAAAGTTTCTTACACCTTCAGTTCTCGCATCCTTCTCTAACCATGTACTCAAAAACCTTCATTAGAAGCAGAACCCTGACTATCACACACACCAATGTTGTAGTTTACCAACATTTGAAAGAAAACCTTCATTATCAGTAATTAAAATGTAAATCCTACCTAATTTCAATTAAAGACAAAACCTTAACTAAAAAATGAAATCCTAAATATTGGCAATCAAATCCTACATACTAGGAATCTAGATTTTGTCTCCTTCACACTAGTAAAAGAAATCCAAATCCATTGTGAAATTGTGTTAGGGAAACTACTTTCGTACAAAATAAAATGCATGTATTAAATTTGCCTAAAGCACTCAAAAACCCTGTGTGCTAGTTTCAAATCCGTTCATACAAACTGATTTGGTTTTCTTTAATGTTCGAGAATTCAATGAAAAAGTTTATGGGAGCATCACCTTTTTTTATCACTTAGAAAGGATATAAGTTGTTAATTAAGAAATCATATTTCTTTCACATAACAACACAATTGTTGCATTATTGTCAAAGGTTTGTGTATTAACAAAAAATGTGTATGTAAATTTCAAACAAGTAATGCATGCATGTTTGAAGTCTTGTGTACACATAGGTACATCAATATAATGCATTCAAGGCTGGAATAAATATGTAGCATACTTAAATGATGAATACTCCATAAGTACTATAGTCCATTACTAAAGTTGTGTGGAACATTGAATGAATGATGAGATATTCACTTAAATTTGGAACACACTACTCCCCTATGAAAGTTGCAAGTTATTTGTGTAGGATTCTCACCTTTATTTGATTACGGTCTTATGGAATGTTGCCATTGATTCATAAAAGAAAAATCATAAAGAAAAGATATTTGTAACAAACCCGGTTAAATTTCCATGTAATGAAGTTAATAAAGACAATAATAAGACCAATGTCATGGGACACGTATTCCAAGCTGAATGTTGGCAAAAACATAGTGATGGGGAATCACTTGTGATTAATTAATGGCTATGTAAATTGGAAAAGAAATTGGTAACGTGGCATTTTCTTTACAAAAATAATGGAAAATATGAGAAAAGGAAGGTGAAAGGTCATAGGTTGCATGTGAGGAGGAAAATGAAGGGAAATAATAGAAAATGAAGAAAATAGAGGCCTCACTAATATAAAGGCTTTTGAGGATCAGTTCACAACTTTTGTTAGTTGAGTGTTTATCACTCTCATTCTATTCTCTCTCTCTCTCATACTCTTGCACACTTACTTCTTGGAGCACTCTTGGAGGATTTTGGCATACATTGAATTTCAAGAGAGAAGGGAAAGGAAAAGTAGGAAAGCACAAGGGAACAACGAGATGAACAACTACATTGGGTTTACTTTGTAGTTACTGAGTTGCATGTATGATTTCCTTTAGAGTTTTGGCATGCATGGTATCTGCATGTGGTTGTTTGGTTATGATCTATTATTGGCATGGAGGATTTCCTGTATTGAAAATGGTTTTTCCTTTCCTTTTCCTAAATAGCTATGGTGTTGTGGGGTTTCCCATTTATTTTCTAGTTGTTGCTCATGTTCCATATGGTTGTGGGTTGAATTACTAGTTCCAAGAGCCTTGGTTGGATAAACGTTCTGGAAGATCTATAACAGTTTGTGTTGAGTTACTATTCTTTCAGTGGAAAATTCTCTAGAACCCTTGGTGGGTTGAGTTACTAGTCATGGAAGCCTTGGTTAGACAAATGTTCTGAAGCCCAGTGACAATTGTGGGCTGAGTTACTAGTCCTCGAAGTTGGGTTGGAAAAAATTCTCTAGAGCCCTGGAAAACTTTGTTAGAGACTGATCTGGTTATAGTTAGTTATGTCCAAATGTGAGGTGAAATCACTGGTTGAGGGTTGAGGTGATTTGGCCTCTAGAAGCCATGGTTTGGTGTTGTTTGATTTATTCCATGAGATCCCACAATCATGCTTGGAATATGGTGCAGGTGTGATTGGATGAAAGAGAGATTTGGTTCATCCCAATCTATGGTTGGGTGGTATGTGGAAGTCCATGACTTAGTTTCATTTTTCATATGTTAATAAGAGCTTTCTTCCCCTTGTCTTTTATGAGTAAATATACTAGTTATTAACTGGCTTTAATGTTTTTTCTATCATTGATATATCTTTGTTATATGTTGGTTAGAAGCATCGCATATGATAAACTTGAGTTATGGATCTCAACATGTTTTGATTAATATATGAAATATTAATAAATGCATGACCTAATAGATTATATTGTAGTTATTATGATATGGAGTTAGACCTCCTTGACGATTCTCATATAAGTATGAGATTCCTATGTTAAAATTTGTATTTATGACCTGTACTTTACATGTTCATGATGTGTTTGACAAGATTTCTATCATGGTAAGGCCTGGTTAGGTCAAATTATTGAATAAGATTTTTATGTAAGGTTTTCTCCTCGTGTCATTCATGGTTCTAGAAAGTTTCATTATGTTATAGGCAAAAGAATGGATCATAGCCTCGAAAAGTGGCTTAAATTCTACTGTTGCAGAGATAGAATAGGGTGAAAAAGATTGCAAACACTCCCTTGTATGCGTCATTCATGCGACTGGAGGGTTTAAGTCAAATTTAGATAGTGCTATGCCAGTGTCTAGGAGATCAAGGCACTAAAATAGAGTTTTATCTTAGAGCTTGGGCACCTAGAAGGGTGGTTTAGCCCTTGGGTGTCTTGTATCACTTGAGGAAATTCATTAACGATTTTGTATTTTTTATTCCACTTCCCTATGGTGATATAGGAGGTTGAATCATATCATAGTAACTTTTCGTCACATGTTTACCTTGCTAGGCCAGTAACATGGGTAAATGTGGGAGGAGGGTGTTATAGAGTGGTATCAAAGCTTCCAGGTTTAACACTTGGAATAGATGGGTGGAGCGTGTTTGTCTTGTAGGCATTATGTTGTATATGTGCTTGTTATGTCTGCATGGTGGTGGTTATTGTTACATTTGTGTTGGCATGTAGAAGTTGATGATGTTGTCGTTGGGATGTGTTTTCCATGCACACATTTTGGTTATATATGTGTTCACTATGCATGTCAGTGTCTGTATGGTTGTTATGCATGTATGGTTATGATTATGATTTTCGTACATGAGGTCATTGTTGCAGTCATGTCGTCATGCATAGGTTGATGTTGAAATGATGACTATGATGATCTCATTGTGTATATAAATGTATGTTATGCTAATCTGGATTGATCTTACCATCAAGATAACCTCCCCTAAACTTCACTGAGGTATGTGTGATTTTGTTATATTTGGTTATTTGACAAGCTAGTTTACAGGAAGAAGATCAACAATTTCAAGCAAAATGGTGGACTACATTTCATGTGACTCTTCTGACAAATCAAATCAGCAACATGGTGATGAGTACTCCCCTCACATAGCAGATACATTGATAAGTCTAAAGGAATAAATAAGAAGTTGTAAAGAAGATAATTCAGTCCCAAGAGAAACTTTCTAGGGCACACGAGAAACATGCAGAGGTCAATGTAGTTATCCTTCATAGATAGTGAGACCATCAAAGACAGGGACCACTTAAGATTAGTCATGGACAAGAGGATAAGATTAATGGAGAATAAGGCATTAGGTTTCATGGTGGGCATAGGTCAGATAAAGATGATATCATCAGAGATGGCATGTTCTTGGATGAACTTGATAGATGAGGAAGGGGGCATGGGCTTTACTCTAGTTCTGGTTCAAACAGGTATCATGGTCATCACCACTATCATACTTATAGGAGAAGTGACGGGGGATATTTTCCAGATGAGTTCAAGAAAGAAAAATCCACCTACATTTGATGGAAACATGAAGAATTTAGAGGATGTAGAAGCATGGTTACTTGGGATGAATAAGTTCTTTCAGTTACATGATTACTAAGAGAACATGAAGGCCAAAATAGCTATGTTCAGTCTTAAAGGTAAAGAAGGCATTTAATGGGAAGATGTAAAGAACGCCATAGGCATCTAGGAAGAGGAGTTGATTTGGAGTGAGTTTGAGAGACTTTTTAGGAAGAAGTATTTATCTAAGAGATACTATGATGACAGGGCACATGAGGAGTACACTAGGAGATTTTTGCAGTTGTTGAGGTCTGCGCCTTATCTGAACGAGGAGAAACAAAAGATTCAAAGATTCATTAGTGGGTTGATGGTAGCATTCAAGGACATGATTGAGTTTGATGAGCCTAGGCATTATTATGAGAAATCGAAGTTCAGCTCTGAGACTAAGCAAGATTGGAAGGATAATGAGAAGAATAAAGGGAAATGGGATACGAAGTAAACTAGACCTCAGGACACAAGTAAGAAAGACAATGTAGCACTCCCTAAGAAGTTCAATGCATCTAATACAGGACAGGGATTTAATTTTGAGGAGCAAAACAAAGGTGATGGTAGGAAGCTTTTAGACTGTTGGACTTGTGGCAAAGATCATCGCCCTAGATATTGTCCATAGCATTAGGGTGGAAAACCACATATTTACAGTGCTCATGAAGCACAAATAGAGGGGGATGTTGGACATAGTATTCCAAAAATTTATAGAGCATTGGATAATAGGTAGGTGGATAACCAGACATCTGTTATTGAGATGGATGATAAGCTCTATGATCAAGTAGTTTATATTTTGGTTGAACTTGGATCTAATTATAGTTATGTTAATCCTAACCTCATGGATTAGTGTGGTTTGACTAAAGAAGTACATTTAGAATCTTCATTCGTGTAGTTGGCTACAAGTAGAAAGAAAAGAGTTTGGCATTGGGTAAGATCATTTGAGAAAAATGGTATTCCTACATTAGCTCATCTAAATATGATTTCATTGGGATTGTACAATATGTTGTTTGGTGTGGATTGGTTGTATATTCATAGGACTAAGGTGGATTGTAATGATAAGGCTATCGAGTGCTTGGATGACAATGGGGAACAAAGAATCTTGGAGGGTAAGAAGAAGGCTACATTAGTTAGAATGGTCACAGCTATGCATGCAAAGCATTGTGGCATGAAAATGTGTGTCTTGTTTTCAGAGCATATTTCCAGTGATAAAGGTAAGGACATTGAGGATGTGGAGGTATTCAACATGTACATGGTCTTGCAGTAGTTTTAGGATGTATTTCCAACATATATCTCAGAGTTATCACCTCACAAGGAAGTGGATTTCTCTATTGAGTTGGTACTAGGAGAAGCACCAGTGTCAAAGGCACTTTATAGGATGAGCACTCCAGAGTTATTAGAATTGAAGTTACAGTTGAAGGAAATGCTTGATAAGGGATACATTAGGTCAAATGTGTCACCTTGCAGTGTACTAGTATTTTTTCTAAAGAATAAGGATGGTACTCTCAGGCTATGCATTGATTACGGGCAGTTGAATGAGGTATCCATTAAGAATAGGTATTTGTTATTGAAGATCGATGACTTTTTTGACCAGTTGAATGGAGAAATAGTGTTCTCAAAGATTTATTTGAGATCAGGATTCCATTAGGTATCCATAAAAGAGGAGAAAAATTACAAGACTTCATTTGGGACCAGGTGTGGGAATTATGCGTATGTTATAGTTCCATTTGGTTTTGCTAATTCTCCAACTACTTTTACGTGCATGATGAATAGTGTATTGCATCCTTATCTGGACAAGATTTTTATTATCTTCATTGATGATATATTGATATATTCTAAGAATGAGGAATAACATCTCAAACACTTAGCAATAGTATTGAGATTTCTATGAGAGCATGAGTTGTATGCCAATATTATTAAATGTAGTTTATTCTAGACAGAGGTACATTACTTAGGGCATGTGGTTTCTAGGAAAGGCATAGATATGGATCTGTAAAAGAGAAAAGCCCTCATGGAAAGGGTAGATCCTAGGAATGTGGATGACGTCAAATCATTCATGGGGTTAGTAGGTTAGTATAGTAGGTTCATCAGGAGCTTCTCATGGATCATATATCCTATTGCATAATTGTAGAGGAAAGGGAAGAAATTTGAATGGATAGAGGAATGTAACAAGTTTTGAGCAGTTGAAGCTAACGTTGACAAATGCTCTAGAATTAAAGATTGTAGATCCAGAAAAGGAGTTTTTGGTATGTATAGATGATTTCAAGAGATGACTTGGTGGGGTTCTAATGCAGGGAGGATAGGTAGTATGCTACAAATCAAGGAAATTTAACAAGCACAAGAAACACTATGTGACACATGATCTTGATCTGGGAGCGATCATCCATGCTTTAAAGATGTGGATACACTATCTTCTTGGCAGGAGGTTCATATTGATGAGTTAGTGGTTTGAGATACTTATTTCACCAACTGAATCTAAATGCCAGGCAAGGTAGGTGGTTGGCCACAATCAGTGAGTTTGACTATGATATTCGTTATATTAAGGGAAAAGATAATAGGGTTGTAGATGCTCTTAGCAGAAGAGTACAGGTAAATAAGATAGAAGCTATGAGTTCATATGGGACACACTTACAAGATCATATCTTACAAGCAAGACTACAGGATGGTAGGTATAGGGATCTTAGGCATAGGTTACAACAGGGTACAAGTGAATAGAATATGGATTATCATCTCACGACAAATGGTTTAGTCAGATTTAGGGACAAGATATATGTGTCAAACAACAGTGAGCTCAAGAAGCTTATCTTGAGGTAATTTCATGCTAAGTTATATTAAGGTCACCCAGGATATCAGAAAACATTGATAGTTGTGAAGAAGTTATACAGTTGGCTAAATTTAAAGAAGGAAGTGGCAAAGTTTATGGCTAGGTGTCTAGATTGTCAATTGGTGAAAGGAAAGAGTAAACATCCAAGTGGTTTACGACAGCCGATTATGATTCCTGAATGGAAATGGGAGGTTATTTCCATCAATTTCATCACAGGATTTTCGAGGACATCTAGAAAACATGATTCCATTATGGTTGTGGTGGACAGGTTGATAAAGGTAGCACACTTCATTCCAAGTAAGTCTACAATTTGGATAGTGAGGTATCATAAGTATTCATCTGGTACATAGTGAGGTTGCATGGTATTCCAAAGAATATTTTATCTAACAAAGATTCCAAGTTCACTTCCAGGATATGAACAAAGTTATTTTCAAGTTTGGATACAAAGTTTGCCTTCAGTACAACTTATAATATATATCTATATATATATATATATATATTATATATATTATTATGATTAGATAGAGAGGGAAAACATGATTTTAGAGGACATGTTGAAAATGTATGTTATGCATCAACAACAGAAGTGGGAAGAGTAACTTCCATTGGATGAGTTTGCTTACAACAATGGGTACTAGGAGTCAGTAAGGATGAGTTTGTTTGAGGCACTCTATGGGTATTAATACTCTCATCAGTTGTATTGATCTAGTGAACAAGGTATTGATTGGAATGAACATGTTTCCATAAATGGAACATGAAGTGCAGATTATTAAGAAAAATATAAAGGTAGCACATGATAGGCAAAAGAGCTATGTAGAACAACATAAGATGTTTAGGGAGTTTCGTGTTGGGGAAAAGGTGTACTTGCACATCAGGCCCAAGAAGATCTCCTTAAGGATTGGATCATGTGCCACGTTGGCACCTTGGTAATGCGGACCTTTCAAGATTGTTGAGAGGATTGGACTAGTATCTTACCAACTTGCACTACCTCCAACAATGAAATTCCATGATGTTTTCCATGTGTCATTGCCTAAGAAGTATGTGAAATATGTTGATAATGTGATTGAATGGTCTGTATTTTAGGTGGAGCCAAAAGGAGAATTATAGTGGAAATCTTAGTGCATTTTGTAGCGAAAGATGCTCATGCTCCCAAATAGAGCAATCGAGCAAGTTAAAGTGAAGTGCAAGCACTTTGGGCCCAATGAAGCTACATGGGATATGGCTGATCAAATGCAAGCTATGTATCCTTATCTATTCACTGGTTGAGCGGATGTCTTTAGGTATATGTTTTGGTGTTGTCATTTGGTTATATCTATATATGCATATGTGTGTGTGTGTGTATCTATATATATATATATATAGAGCTGTGTTATAAATCTCCATGGGCAACTTGTTTTTCGTTGGTTTTATAAGTGTCATTGAACATTGAGGACATTTCTCCCCCCAGGGGGAGGGTTCTGTAACAACCCTTGTTAAAAATCCATGTAATAAAGTTAATAAAGGAAAAAAAAAGGACCAAGGTCATGGGACACATATTCCAATCTAAATTTAGGGAAAAAAACATAGTGATGGGAAATCACTTCTAATTGATTAATGGCTATGGAAATTGGCAAACACAATGGTAAAGGAAATTTGGCATTAATTGGCATTTTTTTATGAGAATAATGGAAAATAGGAGAAAAGGAAGGATAAATCTCACGGGTTGCATGTGGGGAGGAAAACGAAGGAAAATAATGGAAAATGAAGAAAATAGAGGCCTAGTTGATAAAAAGGCTTCTGAGGATTAGTTCATAGCTTTTTCCAGTTCAATCATTGGCACTCTCATTCTATTCTCTCTCTCTCATACTCTTCCACACTTAGAGTTATTGGAGCACTCTTGGAGGATTTTGGGCATACATTGGATTTGGAGAAAGAAGGCAACAGAAAAGCAGGAAAGTGTAAGGGAATAACGAGATCAACAGTTACAATAGATTACTTTGTAGGTATCAATTGCATGTATGTTTTCCTTACTAGTTTTGGCATGCATGATATATACGCATGGTTGTTTGGTTGTGATCTATCATTGGCATGGAGGATTGCCTCGATTAACATTGGTTTTTCCTATGATTTCCATTTCATGGATAGCCATGGCATTGTGGGTTTTCCCATTTGTTTTCTCATTGGTGCTCATTTTCCATATGTATGTGGGTTGAGTGACTAGTTCCTAGAGACTTGGTTGGGAAAACACTCTGGAAGCCATGTAATAACTTGGGTTGAGTTACTGGTCCTGAAAGCCTTAGATGGAATAAAATTCTAGAGCCCTTGGTGAGTTGAGTTACTAGTCCAAGAATCCTTGGTTCAACAAATTCTCTAGAGCCCAACGACAGCTGTGGGTTGAGTTAATAGTCCTGGAAGCCAATTTGAAACAAATGCTCTAGAGCCTTATACAAATTTTGTAGAGACCGGTCAGGTGATGGTTAGTGATTTCCGACTGTGAGGTGGAATCACTAGTTGAGGGTTGAGGTTGCTTGGCCTCTAGAAATCCTAGTTTGTTTTTGTCTTGGTTTATTTCATGAGATCCCACATTCATTCTTGGAATATGGCATGGGGGTGATTGGATGAAAGAGAGATTTGGTTCAGCCCAATCTATGGTCGGGTGCTATGTGGGATCCCCTGACCTAGTTATATTTATGTGGTTATATGTTTGTTATAAGCATGGTATATGATAGACTTGAGTTATGGCTCTGATCATGTTTTGGTTAGTAAATGAAATACTAATGAATGCATGAAATAATATTTGAAATTGCATCTATTACGAGAGGGTATAAGACCTTCTTTACGATTCTCACATAAGTATGAGATCCCTATGTTCAAATGTGTATTTATGAAATGTACATTACATGTTCATGATGTGTTTGAAAACATGTCTATCATAATTAGGTATGGTTACGTCAAGTTCTTGTCCAAGATTTGTATGGAAGGTTTTTTCCTTGTGTCATTCATGGTTCTAGAAAGTTTCATTAGGTTATGTGTAGAGGTCTTGATATTAGCCTAAAAAAGTGGCTTAAATCTCACAGCCGTAGGCACATAACAGGGTGAAAAAGACTGCATGCACTCCCTCGTAGGAATCATGCATGTGACTGGATGTTTTCAGTTGAATTCCAGCAGTATTGTGCCATCATATGGGATATCGGGGCACTAAAACAACGTTTTGTCTCGGGAATTGGGCACCTGGAAGGGTGGTTTATCCCTTAGGGTTCCTATAGCACTTAAGAGAATTCATTAAGGGTTTTTTATTGTATATTACACTTCCTTCAGGTGATATAGGAAGTTGAATCATATCATAGTAACTCATCACATGTCTACCCTGGTAGGTCAGTAACATGGGTAAATGTTGGAGGAGCGTGTTACAATATTGTGTGCAAGGCATTACTCCATTTCCAAATAAAAGAAGGATACAAACTTATATTCCCTTTGTAAACAATCCTCTAAAATGTATTACAGAATTTAAAATAGTGCATTGCATATGCTGAAACATCAACATGCATAAAAAGTCCACGAAAATCTTTGACTCGATTAACTTATGTTTCAATATAGTGAATCATTCTAGATCTATGCGTATTTTTCCAAGCATGAGTTCCTTTCAATTATAATCTTTGTGTGTTCCAGAAATAATGCTTATATTATTTTTTTAAGATCAAAATAGATCTAAAATCTCTAGAAAATATAAAACATTCAGAGCAAGATCTAGAATTAAAATTCAAGAAGTAAATTCTTAAAACATAATATACAACCAATTATTCATTAGCATTTATAACATTCGCATGGTGTTTAATAGTAGATCTAAAACATGTTGTATGAAATGGTTGATCACAATTATTTGTATGTATATAGTTCACCACAAAATCCTCTCGGAGAGACAAAGCAAACATATTAATTTTTTAGATCCTTGTACACACAAGAATAAATGATTTCATTAAAAGAGAAAAGCCCAGTTTATCTTTTAGATCTGAAGGAAAAATTGTAAAATAGCACACCAAACAAATGATAGAAGCATATTTAAAACATAAAAAGGAGGGAAACAAGAGAGAACAACAAGATGGGTTGGGGGGGCCCCCCAACCAGATTATTGCCTCTTAAAATAAATCAACTTACAACCACATAATACATAAAATAATTGAAAATGTAAAACCTAGTAAAAGCTTCCATGTTAAATAAATGTCTAGTCTTTACATTGTGTGACAAAGATATCATATTCCAACAACCTTTGGAGAGAAATCCCTTGTTTCATTACAACATCATACTTTCATAGTGGAATCGCTTAGCTTGGCTTAGAGCCATAGATTTGCTTATATAGATATAGGTTCAAGGTCATTTAAAATAATTTACATTGATTTTGAAAATTAACTAAAGGTCGTTGTCCTAGCTTGGTAACCAACTAACGATAATGTTATTGATGAGAGCTAACAAGAATGAACAAGTTGGCTCATGATGAGACCTCTTATCTTCCATCTTTTCGATTAAAAGCCATTACTCTAGCATGGTGACCAGTAGTGGTAATATAATTCTCGTTAATACCCATGATCATGATAGGTCAACTCATAATGAGACCTAGTATCCCTCAATTAATCGTTTTTAAAATAAACTTTGATTATGATTAGCCTTAGGTAGGTTAGTTAATAGGTGGGGAGGAAAATCTACTCCTTAAGAGCATGAGATCGCATGAAAAGTTTTTAAAGAGTAATATTTACTGGTTGGTCCTTCTACCCTAAAGAATCATTTTAAACAAGGCATGTCATATAATTACCAAAATATTCCTTGAGTTAATCATGCTATGGGAGCTCATTAGGGTTTTATATGAGTGGCCCACCATAGGAGGATTTTCACTAATACTTTCGAAGAGAAACTTGAAAAGGTTTCTTGGATGACAATTTGTTAGGCGATGAGTGGGTTTTTAAGCTTATGAATGGAAAGTATTAAAAATAACAATAAAACCCCCCTAACTGACCCAATGGATAATTTCGGCTACTAATCAAAGTCACTTTATAAAATATTAGGCATTACTAGTTATTTTTTCTAACAAGTCTTACCATGAGAGTGCATAATGATATAAATTTCAATAGTTGTGCCTTAGGAATTGTAGTTTCAAGAGTGTTGTTGTAACAATTTTATTTCACATGACATATTTATTCATTACTCTTATACTACCCTACCCTAATTTAGAGAGAGTAAGATATCCTTCAAGTGTAAGAGTATTTTCCGATGTAGCCATGTGCGTAACAGAATGCTAAATATACTCACACTCAATTTTAGAGAATAAACTTCAACACATACCAAAATATGAGAAATCAAATGCTTTATCTAATATGGTATCAAGCGCTATCAAATAATTAGGGAATAAGGTGTGTTGATGATTATTTGAAACAAGGCTTCAATGGGATCGACAGATTTATGATTCTCCAAATCGTACAGATCATCTACAACTTGATAAACAATCTCTTGGGGACATAAGGGATCATGTTAGGTCCCTATACTATTAGTGTAATCCCTTATTGTTATTATTGCAACCCCCTTATTATATTGTTGTGCCCATGTAGTCCCCATATTGTTATTATTGTGCCCAATAGAAGCCCGATATTGTTATTGTTGTGCCCTTACATTATTATTGTTATGTCGCTTTTGATTACATTATGACCCGTTAGAATCCTATATATAGAAAGGAGGTATTGTCATTTTTATGATCAAAGAATTATTCATTTGTGTAATCTAAAGGAGGTTTGCCCCTTGAAGAGGCTGATTTCTAAGACATTGGTCTATCTTTCCTATCTTTTTGTGAGCTGGTTTCATAACATTTGGTATCAAAGCTTTGTATTCTAGGGTTTCTCTGCTCCAAACAGGTCATCATAGAATGTTTGGTATAATGTTTTTTCTACGAATTTTTAGAAGCTAAAAAAACCCCATTTGAGCCGAAATCATGGTGAACCTTGAACCTGAATTTCAGATCTTGTTTCGCTATATTTTTGGAGATATAGTTCAAAACATTTAGGGTTTCTATAGGCTCTTGAATTACATCCCAAACAAGTGACCTGGGGAAAATCGTCATAACTTTCTCTCGGAGCATCAGATTGAAATTTCGTAACAAGCTACATAAATAGAATAGACTGTACGTTTTTGCGTATTGTTTTCAGGTTTGAAGGCCGAAACAATAATATATGGTACTTCGTACAATTTTTCTCCACTGAAAAAGTATATAAGCAGGTCATCTTGGGAGATTGGGTATAAATATTTCTTGGAGAATCCAATTTCGATCAATCTGGTGGCATTGGAAAGAGGACTAAGAGGGATATTGTAGGTCACAATTTCAGACCTTGGAGATCCAAAATTAGAGATTTACAGTGGTTTCAAGATCAAGATCCTAAAATCAAGAAAAGGCGATATGAGGAAGTTTGATGGCAAGGATCCAATGAATTGGATACTATATATGGAACAACATTTTGATCTACATGATCTACAACTGTTAAAAAGGGTACGTATTGCATCTTTATATTTAGAATCAAATCCATGTTTATGGTATAAATGGCTTTTTTCTCGTAAACCACTTGTCACTTGGTCAATTTTCATAAAGGAAATGATAGCACATTATGACGATACAAAGAGAAGCGCCTTCTTTAGCCAATTGATAAATCTCAAACAAAAGGGTTCAATAGCAGAGCACATTGAGGACTTCCAAAAATTGAATATAAGGGTAAATGATATTCTAGAGAATCAAAGGATTTATGTCTTCATAAGGACTTTAAAGGATAACATTCAACATGAGGTTCATCTTTGGGAACCTGATTCATTGGAGAAGGCATTCAAGTTGGCAAGAAAAATTGAAAGTGGAATTATGGAAACAAGGAA
>APFE030824991.1:15080-114068 GCA_000404065.3 Pinus taeda | reverse complement strand
GATTATAGGAAGCTCAACAAGCTCACTATTAAAGATAAGTTTCCCATTCCTGTCATTGATGAATTACTCGATGAATTGCATGGATCAATTTACTTCACCAAGTTGGATCTTCGTTCAGGATATCATCAAATCAGAAAGAAGATTGAAGACATTCTGAAAACAACATTTAGAACTCATGAGGGTCATTATGAATTTTTGGTCATGCCTTTTGACCTTACCAATGCACCTTCTAGATGTCAAGGTTTGATGAATTCAATTTTCAAACCCATCCTTAGAAAATTTGCGTTAGTATTTTTTGATGATATACTAATCTACAGTAAGTTTGGGAAGGATCATGTTCAACATGTTGACAGGGTGCTCAAACTATCGGAGGATAAACAATTATATGAAAAAAGGTATGAATGTTTCTTTGGAGTATAAGAGGTGGAATATTTGGGGTGTATTGTATCTCATGAAGGTGTTAAGGTAGACCTTAGCAAAATTAAAGCCATTAAGGAATGGAAAATTCCCACATCCATAAAGCGTCTGAGAGGATTTCTCATGTTGACAAGGTATTATCGCAAGTTTGTTAAGAATTATGGGAGAATAACAACACATCTAACAACATTACTAAAGAAAGATGCATTTTCTTGGACTCCAGAAGCAACGAAGGCCTTTGAACATCTTAAAGAGGCATTGTGTCAAACATCGGTCTTAGCTACGCCAGACTTCACAAAAACCTTTATTGTGGAATTTGATGCCTTAGGAAATGGAATTGGTGTTGTTTTAATGCAAGAAGAAAGAGCCATTTCTTTTGAAGTTGTCCAATCAAAGGAAAGTATTTACATAAAACTATTTATGAGAAGGAAATGTCGGCAATACTACATGCACTTAAGAAATGGCGACCTTACCTAATGGAAAGACACTTCAAGGTAAAAATGGATCATGATAATCTTAAATACTTTTTAGAACAAATATTATCTTCAGAAGAGCAGAAAAAATGGGTCACAAAGATGTCGGGTTATATCTTTGAAATCATCTACAAAAAATGGAAACAAAATGTGGTTGCAGATGCACTCTCACAAAAGGATGAGGATGTGGAAGCATTGTTTTGTGCCATTTATATTATCCAACCAAATTGGATAAATGAAGAAAGGGATGAATGGAAGAATGACGAAGAATTGTGGGAACTCATTCAAAACGTGAGAAGATCTAACTTCAAACAATATTTCCAGAACTTGATGAGGAAGGAAAAATCATATTGGAACATGAAGCAGTGATAGAAAAAAGAATTTGAAAGCTACAAAATCAATCAATTTCAGAGTATCTCGTCAAGTGGAAGAACTTACCCACTGAATATTCAACATGGGAGGACGATAATTTTATACAGAAGCATTCAAAACTACTCAAGCATTGAGGACAACACTTTTTGAAGGAGAGGGGCATGTTAGGTCCCTATACTATTGTTGTAACCCCTTATTGTTATTAGTGCAACCCCCTTCTTATATTGTTGTGCCCACGTAGTCCCCATATTGTTATTATTGTGCCCCATAGAAGCCCACTATTGTTATTGTATAGAAAGGAGGTCTTGTCATTTGTATCATTGAAGAATTGTTCATTTATGTAATGTAAATGAGGTTACCCCCTCGAAGAGGCTGATATCTAAGGCATTGATCTATCTTTTCTATCTTTTCGTGAGCTGGCTTCATAACAAATCAGGTGAAAGACGAAAGAAGCACCCCTCAATTTTGGGCTCAAATAGTTTCTCTTCAGGTTGACAAGAATGGTTAAGGGAAATACTAAGGTTTCGAGCTTCAAAAATAGCTTTATAACATGTTCCAACTATATATTACTCCTCTAATGATCGTTGAGTTAGATCTTCCCAAGGTAAATGTTCTATACTGATAGTAGATGTATCCAAACTCGCCCCTTCCCCCAACCTCAAAGATATATCATTTCATTCAGTAGGGGAATCAATGGGAAGAACATGTGTTTTACATTATTGTGTAACCTCCTTCTTTAGTTTAAGGTCTGGGCTATCATTTGGGCTAGGGTTTCAACTAGGGATTGGGTTCAAGCTTGGACTAGGCTTTAGATTTGGAATAGGATAATGGATAGGGTATGGATTAGGGCTAGGGTATAGATTAGGATTAGGGCTAGGGTATGGATTAGGGTAAGGTTTCACAAGTAACTCAGACCATAGAGGAGGATGACTTGGTGGTAATTTGGATGGAAATTACAATTGTTGTTGTTGATTTTGCATGAAATATTTCCTTAGGGAAAAGGCTCCAAACCATTCGGAAGGACATGGGGATATATGACTCGAGGAAGGGGGCCAAGGAGAGGGCCATTGTTACCATGGCTTAGGGTATTCATTTGGAGGAGGACTAAAATCTTTCCATAAAGTTGTATGATTATAGATCTGTTGAGGAACCTACTAAGGATAATAAGTGTTAATCCAAGTATTAGATGATGATGGGTTTTGAGTTACACATGGAAATTGAATCGATTCCTTAATTCATTTTCTAAGTACCTTTAATAGTCTTTCCAGTGATGGGAAATGTTTTATTGAATGACCCTCCTTGCAAATTTTACAAACTTTCAGACTGCTAAGTGGGAACTTTCTGAGGAAGTGCTTCTTTCTATAGTTAGCGCAAAACATCAACAATGGTTCTTAAATTTTATCATGCTTATGCTCTTCCTACAAATCATCCAATTCGGGACTAAGAGAAAAAATAACATAATCTTTTAAATGTTGAAGCAAAATATTGATTTCTGCACTCATAATTTCACCATTGGATGATTTGTATATCTTTGTAGCAGCATCAAAACTCCTCATTGAATGATTCCTACAAAATACCACTTTGCTATTCCATAAGAAAGCTAGTATATTCTGTCAACAGATGGGTAAGTATATAGATATGATGGGTTCTTAAAACACGTTAAAAATGAAATCCTTTAAAATAAATGTGCACGATAGAAACAAATTCAAAGAACAAAAAATTGCAAGAGAAACTAGGTAAAGAGAAAACCCAACTACAATGGGTCACCAAGGTCAATACTCTAAGTGCTCCGCAAAAATGATAGCAAAATGTTGAGTGTAGTATATGGTATATGACTATGCCAAAATTTAATGTCAATCCAGGGATCATGGAATTTTAGGCACAACATTAGAAATGCAAAGGAGAGACTCTAGCAAGCTGCAAAACCAACCCTAGTTTGTCTAGAAAGTTTCTTACACATTGATTTTTTGCACCCTGCTCTAATCTTGCTCTCAAAAATATTCATTAGAAGGAATACTCTAACTATTGCACACACCAATCCCGCAGTTCACCAACATTTGAAAGAAAACAATGATTATTGGCAATTAAAAGGCAAAACCCTACCTAATTGAAATCAAAGAGCAAACCTTAGTAAAAAACAAAATCCTAAATATTGGCAATCAAATCTAGTTAGTGGGAATTTGAATTTCGACTCCTTCACATCAGTAAAAGCAATCCAAATCTATTGTGAACTTGTGCCAAGCCAACTGCTTTTGTACAAAATAAAACCCAGGTTTTAAATCTCCCTAAAGCACTCAGAAACCCTATGCGCTATTTTCCAATCCCTTAAAACAAAGTGATTTGGTTTTCTTTAAGGTCTCGCAACTCAATGAAAAAAGGTATGTGATATTCATTCTGCAACCACGAAAAGATAAGAGAATCACTCTATTTTTATCACTTAGAAAGGCTATAAGTTGTTCATTCAACAATCATCTTTCTTTACCATAACACTGTGATTATTGAATTGTTGTCAAAGGTTTGGGTATTAAAAAAATGTGTATGTAAATTTCCAGCGCGTAAGTAATGCACATATGTCTAAACTCTTGTGTAAATATAGGAAAACCAATATAATGCGTTCAAGGCCAGAATAAATATCTAACATACTGAATTAATGAATGCTCTAGAAGTACTCTAGTCCATTGTGAAAGTTGTGTGGAAGATTGAAAGAATGACGAGATCCTCACTTAAATTTGACACACAGTACTCCCTTATGAAAATTGCAAGTTCTTTTAGTAGGCTTGTCATCTTTATTTTCTTACGGTGTTAAGGAATGTTCCCACTACTTCATAAAAAGAAAGCATAAAGAGAAGATATTGAGTGCAAGGCATTACTCCATTTCCTATTAAAAGAAAGCTACAAACTTGGATTCCCTTTGTAAAAAGTCATCTAACACATATTAGAGAAGTTAAAATAGTTCATTGCATATATTGAAACAGAAACCTGCATAGAATGTGTTCCGGAAACAGTGATTACATTATTTTTTAAAGATAAAAATCAATCTAAAATATCTAGAAGATCCAAAACATTCAGATCGAGATCCATAATTAAAATTCAAGAAGTAAATTCTTAAAACAGAGTATGCAACGGACTATTCATGAATGTTTACAAGTAACATTCGCATGGTGTTTAATAAAAAATATAAAACCTATTGTATGTAAGGGTTGATCACAATTATTTATATGCATATAATTCACCTCAAAATCCTCTCAGAGAGATAAAGAAAACACATTAAATTTGTAGATCCTTCTAAACACAAGAATCAATGATTTCATCAACTGAGAAGTGCTCAGTTTATCTTTTCCATCTAAAGGAAAAATTGTAAACTAGCACACCAAACAAATGATAGAAGACAAATATAAAACAGAAAAAGGAGGGCAATGAGAGAGGACAACAGTCTAGGTTGGGGGGCCTCCCAACCAACTTGTTGCCTCTTAAAATAAATCAAATTACAATCACAAAATACATAAAATAAATGAAACTGTAAAACCTGGAAATAACTTCCATGTTAAATAAATGTCCTGTATTTACATCCTGTGACAAAGAGATCAAATTCCAGTAACCTCTGGAGAGCAATCCCTTGTTTTCTTATAGCAACATACTTTCAAATCAGAATCGCCTAGCTTGGCTTAGGCATAACTTTGTTTATATAAGTATTTTCAATAAAAAAATGAATGAAAAATAGGATGGATGAAGATCCAAATAGTTTTCCATCGTTGGAATTCTGTTAAAACCATTAACAAACTGATGAGATACAAATGTGATGCAGGATTTTCCATCATTTTGCAAATCTGGCACTACTTTTGAAATTTCGAAATATTGTTATTTTTAACAAATTTCCTCTGAGGAACCTTACATATCTCTCATGCCATGGAAAATTTTGGAAAACTATTCGAAGGGAGCATAATTTCCCATATTTTCAACAAAACATGTGCTTTAGAATTCTGAGATTCTTCTTCATGTACACACAAATCAAGGAAAAAGTGGGCAGTTTGAAAACTGTGAGAATTTTAGGGTTGATTTGTCAATTTTCTTCTAGAAACTTGCACCTGCAATCTGAGTGCATTCTAACTCATGTGGAGATGTCAAAACATTATTTTGGAAAAAAAACATCTTCATCTTTCCCTGAAAGTGTGCCAACCTATCAAAACCCCAAATTGGTGCACGCAGGAACCCAAAAGTGGTGCAGGGAGAACCAAAGACTTAGTAAATAACCATCAATGAGGGAAAGTGCATCAAACCTTGACCCGATCTTCAAAATTATTTTTTAAAAGCGTAATCGATGTGTACGTTGTGACTTCATATAAAAACCTCATGCACAATTTCTTCTTGGTGTAGGAATCCCAAGCATGCAAGATCATGGCCAACCAATATACATTCAACAATACATGTCTATAAATGCAATTTTTAGACCTTCATATGCTCAAACCATCATTAATATTTTATTTAATGTTAAATCTTATTGAAACTAGGGAAATGTTCTAAATGGTGAACATTTACTTTATAATTCACAAAATGCCGACAGAACTATGAGGGATTTCAGAGAAAAAAGTGATGTAAAACCAGACAAAATGGATGCCTGACAGAACCATGCAACAATCAACAAAGAGATCAAGGTCGCTCTCAACGCAGTAAATAAGTTTGAGATATTTTTGGTAAATAAGAATTTTTTTTAGAATAAATGCTTCAGCGATGAAAATGGTCTTAAATAAGAACGCTAGAAAGGCATTAAATAAGGAAGTTAGAAAGGCAATTGATGAAAAATTTTCTACGTGGCACGCTCTCTTTGCAAATTTTGACTTTGATATTGAACAAATAAAAGAGAGTTAGAATTGTATTCCGTATTTTCTCAGTCGAGACAGTTTATATAAAAAGCATTCAAGCGAGCGTGACGACAATCTAGGTGAGGTAAAAGAGAAATGACGCCATCAAGAAAAAATCAAAATTAGGTGAGCGACGGAAAATCTCAAATTCAGGCGAGCGCGAGAAAATTCCGAAATCATACTAGCATGGGAAAATTTCAAAATCATGTGAGTGAGACAAAATTTCAAGTGAGCATTATCATATCTCAAGTAAGTGAGAAACCGAGGACCAATCCATGATCATAGTCATAGAACGGAAAAATTTCTAAGAGCATGTACGACAAATTCATGAGAGTATGACTTGGTACAAATATAGAGAGAAATGCAGATCCAAATGACAGCTTAGAATCACCCAAGTTATAGATATAAATCCTCAGCCCAATACTGCATTAGCCCAACTAGTATCATAAGCGTACACAAGACTGATTTTAGTTGCAACTGTACAATACATGGTCTATGCATGAGCACTAGAAAAATCAATGCATGAACAAAATTATCTAACGTATAGATTCTCTGACATCAATCTCATCTGGAAATAAGTAAATAATAGAGTAAGGACTAGTACATCAATACTATAGGTTAAACTGACAAAGAATTCTCAATGAATGGCCTAGCAAGAATCCTATCTTTAAATTCCCTAGTGCTTATTATGATTACGATCAGTATAAAAATATTTGGTTAGATTTATTATGTAAAGATAACCTAGGGAAACATACACTATTCTAAAACTTGGCTCAATAAATACAGCATTATCCAGATAACACTCCGAATGGTTGTTAGATTAGTGGAAAGCGTTTTGAATTTAACTAGAGCACAATGGACCCATGGATCATCGAGGAAGAATACGAAAGTTTTTGGATTCCACTCTCTAATATAGAATATCTCCATAATGCTAAAATTATGAATGTGGAATATATGGTGGATGTTTTTATCCATTCACATCATCAATGACTCATAAAGATGAAAATATTTGTACAAAACATGCAATGAATAACCATTGTCATCTGGAAAGCATTCTCCAAAATCTGGGACCTACTAGATTACAGGTGAAGATTCCCTAGTTCTGGCATACACTTTTGACTAGAAGAGGGGTTTGTCCTCTTCAATCAATATCTTTTAAATCTTTATTCGATTAATTTCCACACGATTCCTATAGGACTTAGAGGACTTCTCTAACTAAAGGTGAGACTTGACCCACATCCTAGAGAATCTACGGAAAAGTAATCCAAAGAGTATGTCAAGTCTATCTGAATCTCCTACTCTTAGAACAATTCCTGCATGAATTGTCAGGGGAGTCACAATTGGAAATGTTGCATTAGGCTCTCTCGGAGATCTATAAATAAATGGGAAGAATTCATTTTCCTTATTCAGGGTTAGTCATTCCTAAGTTTGTGCATGCTATACAACTGATCCTTGTGCGATATGCTTGCATCAAAAGAAAAACTCTCAGTGGTATTTAGGCAGAGTTCGATAAGCCTACATAGGTGTATGAGAGTGTATTTGAGAAAATAAAGTGGTGGGACTCTTAGGTTGTTTGAATTGTGTATCATGAAGTATGTAAATATGCTTTGATATGTACTATTCAACGATTAGGCTTTGTTAATAAGAGGAAAGTTTCTCTGAAATTGTATCTCTGGTATATTATTTTGTGTCTGCATAAAATTTGTTTTGAATTCACTCAAGGTTCGCTTTGAGCCAGCTAATTCCCGTAGAGGCAGGAGGTTGAGTATAGGGAAATTATTGCAGAGTGTTGGGCTTGCATAAAGGTTCATGTAGAGGTTTCTGAAGTTTATAAAATGCAAAAGACTATTAAATCAAACTCATTTCCTCTTGAAGGGAGCCTCTAAAAAATCGATATTATTTATGCTCATTTGAATATGTTCCATCTCCTTTATTAATATTTATAACCAAAACATCAAATACAATGTTTATATATATATATATTTAACTCAAATGGTATTCAAATAGAAAATAGCATTAAATTTTTATTTTAATTCATTATAGAATAGATAACCTATAGCTATCATCCATATCTAGTTTTTATTACTATTTATAATAAATTATTATAAATATAATATTAAACTTAGACTTAAATTTTATTTTAAATAAAAGATAATGTTAAATTTATATTTTATTTACTTGAGAATGATACCTTATACTTGGCATTCTCTTATATATCATAAATTAAACATTAATAAATTCTCTCTAAATATTATTTTATATATATATATATGAATGAAAGTTGATGCCATTGTGAAAGGAGAAATTTCATTTTGATTTATGATAATATGTGTTGAAGGCGAAGTTCATTATTAAGGATAATGACATTTTTGTTTGAGGATACGAGGATACAATTCTTAGAAAAAAATCTTTTAGGTAGATTATCCATTAAGGAGCCTATTCCTAGTTTGTAAAAAGAGATTGGAGTTGGTTGGTTTATTTGTAGAAGGTTATTTGAATTAATTTGTTTGAGAGTTTCTTTTCAATAAAATAATTTTGAGATTGATGTGTAATTTGAGAGATTTATTTAACTATATAATTGTTCCATGAAAACATTGTTTAAAACAAGTGTCACTGGCATAGTGGTAGTCCGTGCAGAATTGTAATTTTAGGACACAAATGTTTTGTTGCATTGCTTGGATGTAGGGATGAATATGCCTTGTTAATTAGATCTAAATTTAATTGGGCAACGCAATGTTTTGTTGCGTTGCTTGGATGTATGGATGAATATGCCTTGTTAATTTGATCTAAATTTAATCGGGCAATGCTATGTTTTGTTGCGTTGCTTGGATGCATGGATGAATATGCCTTGTTAATTTGATCTAAATATAATTGGGCAACACAGCTGACACATAGAGAGAGGTAGCTATTTCAAAACCTTCAACAATGCCCATCTACACATCAAATAAATACAACTAATTTGGTTGGAAATTAAGTGGAATACTTCATCTGCGTTCAAAATCCATGTTTGTACCAGAAATTTTAACTACAAGGGCAACACATTTACAGTTTTCAAATTTATAAGCAAAGGCAAATCATTTATAATTGTCAAATTTAAAAGTGACAGAAGACCTCAACAATCAAGTGGCCTCTATGTAATATTCACAGTGTTCATTTATGACTGATTAAAAACACATTAATCATACATTTGAAAGTTGCCACACTTCCTTGTCCAGTTTGGGTGTAGAGTATTGGAAGACCTAAACAATCAAGTGGCCTCTAAGTAGTGTTCATTTATGATTTATGACTGATTAAAAGACACACTAATAGTACATTTGAAAGTTGCCACACTTTGTGATCTAGTTTGGGTATAGAGTACAACGCCAGTTTGGGTAGTTTGGGTATAGAGTATTTGGATTGGGTTTTCTCGAATAAGCTTATAAAGAAAGTGGATCCTAAAAGGTCAAATGATGGGCTTCATGCTACTCTTCATATTTTGGTGTTGCTTGACAAGTTACATATATAACCAAGTAAAATTTTGTGCCCTACCAAAATGCAAAAGTCGTTCGATCATGACAATATTATGATCCATGTTTAAGTTGAAATGGAATGATTAATATTTGCATATGTAGAACTAAAATTTTATCAGAAATTCATTCTGTAGCAATCCTATTCAAGCTTTGACATAGCCTCTGCTTCTTCATTTTCAATCAAGATTAGCAGACATGATAGAAATTTTGACCACCTCCTCTTGGGCTTGGAAACTTGTGATTTTTCTTCATTCTTAGCAATTTGTTCATTCTCATACTTCAGAGACTCCAAAAGATTAAAGAAATATAATCTGGATGGTTTGAAATACCAAATATATATGTTGAACATTAACATTGTACATTACCTGAGCTCCCATTTCAGCTACATGCTTTGGAGGCACTTCAAGTGGGGTCTCTTCTACCTTAAACACTCTAAGTTTATTTAACATAGAAAATGAAACTGGAAGGAACTTTATCTGATTTCTACTAATATCTAACTCCTCAAGAATTTCAAGATTGCCTATGGACCAATGAAGGGATTGCAAGGCAACAAAATTTCTACCAACATTTAGTTTGACAAGACGAGTAGCAAAGAGCAAGATTTTGGGTATTGACTCTAGTTCATTAAAGCTCACATCAAGTTCTTTCAAAATTGATAAATAAGCCATAGTAGTTTGTAGGCACTTTTATTCTATTATAGTGTAGTGTTAGGACTTCTGAAGGCACAAGCTTTCCAACTGCCTCTTGCAATGCTTTGAGGTGATTGAAATCAGTTCGCAATTCAATGAGAGTAGTAAGGTGGAAAATTGTACATGGTAGTTCCTCTATCTCATTTGTCTCTACATTTAGGCTTTTCAAGTTGGTCATCTTCCCAATAATCTCTAGTAATGAGGACTGTTGGTTTGTACTATGGTTAAGATTTGTAAGACTAAAAGGATGCCTAATTGAGGGAAGCAAAGTCTTCAAGTAGTTTCCGTGTAAATCTAGATCAGTCAGGCTTGAAATCTCCTCAATGAAATCAAGAAGACTATGTGATTAATTTGAAGGCAAGTCTAAATTTGTTAACCAAGAAATATTTCCACTGGAACTAGGAAGTGTTACAATATAGTTTTAAGACAAATTGACTTCGACAAGGTTGCTAACCTTTCCAATTGAATTAGGGAACCACTTAATTTCTTCCTCTAATCTTCCTCAAAGATCCATATTCTCGACACCTTTCTTTGTAGTGGCTTCAATAAGGCTGACATCTTTTATTAGACTGAGTTGTTGTCCATTGTCCCCTCTTTAAATCACCATAAAAAAAATTACTAATTCAGGCAACTTGGATTCAGTTGCACAAAAACATGAAAAGTACATAATTATTTGACAAGAACTGTTTTGGTTGACAAAGAAATTTGTGGCCACGACTCATGCAAATTGCAATCCCAAGTTCATGGATCATAATTCAACCACCATTCCCAAGGATGGAATAACATGGTTGGGTGGGAAACTATAAAAGTAGAAAATAAAATATCTTGATAATAATGAGACAAACTATCTTGAAAATCTTATTTGAACTGGAATTTATTTATCCTCAACATCTGCGTTTAAAAGAGGCTTCAAGGTACTGGCTTACCCCAAGATTGTGCACCCTGTAAAATGATGTTGCATTGTTGTGGAAACACTTAGGAAACCTAGATATCAGAAAATAGGTTTCATATCAAAAATCAAGGAAACTGATATTTTCCCAGAGAGAGCCGAAGTTACACATGCTACATGGCATATATATAACATATATTATAAATTTATATGAGTTTTAATATGTTAATATAAATATTATCTAGCCTAGTAACGTATGTTCGGTTGTTGCCATTAATCAATATGAATTATTCCGTTGACATCGCTAATTATAAAATCTAATTATTCTATCAACATAACTAATTATAAAATCTATTGGTAATAAGGTTACAATAGTATTCAAACAAATCTTACATATGTTGAGATATTAAGTTCCTCATTGTAGGCATTGTGTTTGATCGCTAATTTTTTAACATTACTTCACTTTAGCGTGGGTCATTGTTTGTAGGACCATTTGTTTACAAAACTCAAATTATTGATACGATATCAAAGTTTAATGTATTTTTGGTTTTTTTTCCTTTTTTTAATATGAGCATCATTCGCGGAAACATATTCTGCCCACCTAGCCAACCCACAATGTGAATGGTTTCCCCCATCTTCTTGTTGGCTGGCACATATCTAGACTAGAGACAAACACTACAAAAAACCTACGCTCGTATTTAGAGGGAGCCATTATTGATTTAAAAAGATAAACCACACATCTATTTATTAAACCATGTGTTCACAGTTGGTACTGGAAGGCTTTGATGAGCGAATCAAAGACATGGGCTTGGGTTTTGCTCTGTTATAGTCTAACCCTAACTGAAGGATTTGATGAGCGAATCAAAGATATGGGCCTCAGTTTTGCTCTATCATACTCCAACCCTAACTGTAAGCTCTCAAAGAGAGCCATGAAAATAGTCTCAACATTCAATAAGAATATTGTGTGAGTGGCAGACTACTTGAGGAAATTCGTAGCATTACTCATGAACCAAAAGAAACATACAATTGCATATGGTTCTCTGATCCCTGTTATTTATCCAGGTGATGTGCATTATTTCTCTGGCCTAATCAACTTGTTGATTAGAAAGGGAAGCAAGGTGGTTGTTCCCATAGGCAGCAATGGCAGTCAAGCAGGTTGAGATTTATCTTGTTGACAACTATTCTTGGCTACTTTTTCTTTCATTAGCCTCAGAGTGCTATGCCTTCTCCTATGTGTGCTATGCAAAAGCAATTTCCATAAGGTAGTACAAGGACATATATTTCTATGTTATATCCTAACCCCAATTAGAAGCTCTCAAAGAGAGCCATGAAAACTATTTGTCGGGCACCTGAAGAAAATTTCATTATCCATTGTCAAAATGCACATTAAATTTTCCACTGCACAAAATGTGTTTCTCAAATAGCAGAATTAAATGAACATTAAATGTGTTTCAAGCATCTTGAAAATGGTGCAGAAGATGAAGGTTTCCTTTAAAGCTCATTTCAATGAATTATAGGTAAGTTTCATAGAACCATTTTCCAATTCCATGTTTGAATATGGAATTATATGTTTTAAGCAAGGTTTGTGTTGAGAGGCACCTGAATATATATTTTAAAAATTGGGTATTGTAGTTTTCATTTTTTATATTTGGGTTAATAGCAAAAACCCATATAGAGCTAAGTTTGGTAGACCTAGCATAGAGGTATGTTTGGTACACCTTGGGGTGAGAAGCTTCATAGGGTATTGAACCATTATTTCTTTCTAAAATACCTCATTAAATATCCCTATCTTAGAACTTTGCTTCTTTGGATGGCACTCTGGGTGTAAAAATGAAAAGGTTTGCATGGATTTAATGGTAGGTTTCTAGCAATATCGAATGGCATGGAAAGGATTTTGCAGAAGTTAGCAACATTGCCTATTATGAGAAGTTTTACACCCAGAATGCCTATTTATGTTCTATGCTATATTGAACAGAAGAAAGTCGATATTCTTTGTTGTGTGAAACTTCACATGCAGAATGCATATTAATGTTCTCTGCTATACTGAATAGAGGAAATTCGAGGCCAAAGCAAGCTAGGAGAGCTAGCCGAGGTTATGGAGGGGTTCTAGTTGTAATGTGAGATGTGCAGTGACGTCTTCCCGCCTAGTTTAACACCCAAGATCCACTACATCTGAGTTTGACAGACTCCATTTTAGGCCCTCACCGATCGATTCCTCTTGATCTTGTTTGCTAGTAGTCAACCCCATGGGATTTAGACTAGTATGATAGATTAGATAAACCACAACTAACATGCTATGTTCCTCCAAAATGCTAATTAGATATAGTGGGTTTCATTTTGGGAATTGCCAAGCTCACTAATTAATTAGTTGGGTAGGATCTTAAGAATGCTCAACTAAATTCGAAACAGATGGACAAGAGGTTAGAGACATTAATGATGGACAAAATGGGCAACAAACAAAAGGGCCATGAAGGCATAGGTTTCAGAAAAAAAGAAGGGGGCAACAAACAAAAGGGCCATGAAGGCGTAGGTTTCAGAGAAAAAGAGGAACCAGAAGAGGGAGGCAGAAACAAGACTAGATACTATTACTAGATATATAGATTCATTTTAACTTTTAATATGAAAATGTGTAGAGTGAAAAATTGTAAATAAATTTATTTATAGAGTGAAATTTTTAAAATTTATCGAAACTTTCTAGACATAGTAAAACATACCATATCATTTGTATGAGTTGTTTTCTACTAACTAAAGGCCTACAAAATTTATTGAAACTTTCTAGACATAATAAAACATACCGTATCATTTCCATGACTCGTTGTTGCTAACTGAAGGGCTATGAGAGAAATATCATCTAGCATGAGAAATGTGTATGACAAAGAATGCAATAGTTTCTTACTTTCATGATTTGTTGATGCAATTTAATTGTTTATGTTCTTCTTATTCCATTGTTCTTCATGTTCCTTTATTGGTTTGGAGTTTTTTCAACAATGCACAAAACAAAATTTTCTACACCTCTGCAATCTGCGAACTAAAAGGATATGACATATCCTTTTGTTATTTTCATGTGCTATTTTGGTGCACTGGAGGGCTAACAAAAGGGATATGACATATCTTTCTGCTATTCTAGTGGGCTGAAGGGCCATGACCATGAGACGAAAGGAGTATTTTTTGTAGTATCTTTCAGTGATTCTAGTGCGCTGAGGAGAATAATCAGGAGTCTACAAAGCAAACAATAACTAACAAGAGCACGAGGGAGCTTGTGTTATTTTAACAGTTATGGGAAGCATGACAGCATGATAGATGATTGTGTTGTTTTGGCAGCTATGGGTGTTGTTTTGGTAGCTGTGGCAAGCCTAACAAATGGTTAACATGTCTAACATGCCAACAACCACTTGCACAACACGACACAACCACTTACATAATATGATAAAGAAACACGACACAACCACTTACACAATACGACATAGAAACATGACACAACCACTTACACAATATGACATCGAAAGTTTTGGTCATGATCTAATGGAAAGTATTCGAAAACATTAAATTACACAACAGGACACAAAAAGTTTTGGTTATGATTTAATGGAAAGTATTCTAAAACATTTAATGTTAACTGCAAACTAGCATTAAATCGCATCGAATTAAAATTCAAAACTGGTTATCCTAAGTTTTAATTAAAAACATGAAAATCATACAATTTTCCAGCCATAAGAGGTGGAAACTCAAACTTTAAATAAGAATTCTTTGAGGGGATATTACTCTTAAAACATTGGATATGTTTAATTAGTCAAGGCTAATTAATTCTCGGTCGATGTTGAGCGATCACTATAGTACCGGTGATGTCGAAGGCAAGACTAATAATACCCTTATATTAATATACCCTTATATTTATATAATGCATCACTATTTTATTATTAATAGTGGTTTATGAATTTTCATATGCTAACGTGTTTTATGAATTTGGTACGAAATCTAGATTAGGCCTGGCTCTCATGATGGCCCTCGATCATGAAGGGAATAGTGTTTTGTGTAGTTTATGTGTTGTGTGCATATTTGTCCACCAAGGGAGGTACACCACGCCACCATGGAGAATTGTTTCCCCTGAAGGAGATTTGGCACCCAGGTGGGATCATAGCCTAGAAAATGGATCTGCGTTGCCTCCTTGGTGTCTATAGGTAGAAGAAGACACCCTCCCGTCTCTCTGATAAAGAATATGCATCAAGGGTTCGATTTGGTTGACGTATAGAGGCCGTGAAGGCTTTTAGAAAGAGCGTTATTTATATGCAAATTGATTCACTGCTTGGATTGAAAGGTACGAAGAATTGGAGCTCTGAACTGCCTGATCATACAATTGTAATTATGTTGAAGTATTCAAGGAAATGGCTGTAATATTGGGAGGGGCATAAATGATGGTGCACAAACATTTGCAAGCGTTATTGTTTCATGATACTATTGCCACATTCCATCGTCTAATTATCAAATTCCTTTTAAGTAAACTCGCCACCATTGTCAGTTCTTAAACATTTAATGGTTCTTCCAGTGATGTTTTCAACTAATGCTCTAAACTGTTTGAAAACTGTAAATACATCAGACTTCTTCTTTAACATGTAGACCCACACTTTTCTAGATAAATCATCAATAAAATATACAAAATATGACGATCCTCCATATGAGGTTGTAGGAGATGGACCCCAAACATCAAAATGGATATAATCAAGGATTCCCTTACTAGTATGTTTTCCAGTTTTAAACTTCTGCTTGTTTTGTTTCCCAAATAGACAATGTTTGCAGAAATATAACTTAACAGACTTTAAATTAGGAAGTAACTTACGATCAGATAAAATCTTTAAACCTCTTTCGCTCATATGGCCCAACCTTTGAAGCCATAAACGAATAGAATTTCCAGATACTCTAGAAACATGATCTGACTCTGTTCTTCCTTCTAACTGAAAAAGATTTCCAACCTTCTTTGCTTTCATTTCTAGTAAAATTCCTTTATAAACTTTCATTACTCAACCTTGAATAAAAGTTTTATATCCATTAGTGTCTACAATTCCTAGTGAAATGAGGTTTTTCTTAGTTCAGGTACATGTCTTACATCAGTTAGAAGTTTATTTGTCCCATCAAACATTTTACGCTGGATGCTACCAATTCCCACAATGTTACATGTGACATCATTTCCCATGTAAACGACTCCATCATTGATTGATTTATATGTTTTGAACGATTCTCTATGAATGCACATATGATTTGATGCACCAGAATCTAATAGCCAATGTTGATGATGATTAGACAAATTAACTGATAACACTTCATCACTCATACCTGAAATGGATGCCGAACCTGTATCTGTCGTGTTTGCTTCTTTCTTCTCTGTCGAAGAGTCTTCTTTGGATGTTTGTTGTCTCTTCTAATAGTCCTTCTTCAAATGTCCCGATTTGCCACAAAAACAACACTTTACCTTACTCTTCGTCCCTTTCGATTTTGAACGCACCTTGTTGTGTTTACTGAAGCGTCTTTCTTTAGAATGACCTCTCACCATCATTGCTTCTGATGTAGAGGTTTCTGTATTTGACCTCTTCCTTGTCTCTTCGGACAACAAAGCTCCAACAACATCATCAAATTCAAGGGTTTCTGATGAACTAAGACTTATAGAAGTAACAAAATGATCCCATGACTCGGGCAACGAGCATAATAAAGTTATAGCTTTATCTTCTGATTCAAATTTTACTTCTATACTTTCTAACTGCACCAGGAGAGTATTAAAGGTATTCAAATGATCATTATTGGATGTACCTTCCTTCATGCGCAAACTGTACAACTGTCGCTTCAAAAGAATCCTATTGGTTAAGGATTTTGTCATGTACAGCTTCTCAAGCTTTGTCCACAAACCAGCAGCATTTTTCTCTGACACAATGTTAAACAAAACATCGTCCGCCAAACACAGTCGAATACCTCTCAGTACTCTTTCATCTAAGTCACTCCATTCATCATCTGTCATGGTGTAAGGCTGTTTGTATTTTCCAAACAAAGCCTTCGCCACGCCTTGTTGCAGGAGTAGATCATACATCTTCACTTTCCAAATCTCGAAGTTGTTTTTGCCATTGAACTTCTCGATCTCAAAATGAGCACTTCGAGTTTTTTCCATGTTGTAACACACAAAATCTCCAATTCCAACTTTTTAATGAATAAATTTTTTATTTAAAATTCCTTTTCCTTATACTATAATTCCTTTACCTTATAATACAATGCCTCTCCCATACCATGTCATGGCATATTACAATTTCAAAAAAAAATTGCAGTTTTTCCAAAGAGAAAGAGGCTTGGCACTCCTCGACGGCGGAAGATCCGCGCCACAAACAAAATCGACGCGAGTCTCGAAATTGGCTCGCTTAATCCTTGCTTTCCATTCCAATAGCAATTTCTGGCGCGCTAGCGCGATTATAACACTCAAAATCACGGAAATTGGCGTGACTGTTACTTAATAAACCACACCAACCCTTCTTTCGGCTCAAAAATGGCGCGACTGTTCGCGACAAAACCGTGCCAACCAGACTTGGCATCTCTGTCACACGTACCATCTCCACAACATTGCTCTGATACCAATTGTTGGAGAAATCAACGCACAACAGAAATTTAAATAAGCATACACAGCACACACAAACCATAAAATAACACAAAGATTTTAACGTGGTTCACCCAACCAGTCTGGGCTACATCCACCAAACAGAGGCATCGGTAATCTTATTATTCAATAGGAGATTACAACAATTTAGTTCCTCACACACTCTCTGCTCTTCTCAAACATCCTCTACGGACTTACATTTTTATAGCTGGGAGTAGAAAACTGAATCATAAATTCTCTCACAACAAATATAGGATGCAATAACTCCTCCTCAAGAATAAATGGAGCTAATTTAGCAACAAATCCTATTGTTGTCACATACATGAGATTTTTGCCAAATTTAATGAACAGAAAATCTCAACACAATTGAAGGGATTTCAGTTGTGTGTTTGTTACATAGAGTCGTGGAAGTTTTTTTTGTCAAAGCAAACAAAAAAACATTAGTTGAGATATTAATTTTATTGTTGGCTAGGTGTCATTACATTTAATTTTGTTGTCTACTAAGTGCAATAGACAGTTCTCTTTATTTTAATTTAGTGGAATTTTCGAGTCATTAATTGTGGATATTTTCCCTATTTTCCCTTTATCTATTTTAAAAAATGAGAAGACTAATCTCAGCTCCTCTATATCTCTTCATCCAGGTTCAAGTAGACTCCAGAGAGCAGCAGAAAGCAAAAATCAAAAAAACGAAAAAGACAAAGCATGCCATTATCTCATCTTAATTTCTCTAAGAATTTTGTTTCTATAATATTCTTCCGGTCTAGATGAGGAGATATCATTCTTCCTCTAGTTTTATTGAGGAGCACTGAAGCAGGTCGTATAGTAAAAGGATCAAGAGGCATTTCAATGTATTCAACAGCTTGATCGTCTTCCCTAGAATAGGGTGCTGATGAGATGTTTGTTGAATTTGCAAGTCAAAGGTAAAGGCATATGAGACGGTTCAGTTTTAAAAGGTCGAAGTACTTTTAAAGGTTGGAAGGTCAAAGGTTTAGATTTAAAACTAGTTGTCTCTAGTGCTACTTTTTGGAAATTTTTTCTGGCCTAATTTTTGTGAAATCTGGCAAGAATTTATTGAAATCCCAAGCTTGATGGGTAACCCTGGCACAATGGAAGTTCTCTAGGGATTTTTAAGGGTGATGAATCCATGTACATAGTCAAAAAACAAGTTTAAATAACGTAAATCAAGATTTGGCCTCAAATTTTTCCACTGGATTTCCACACTAGAAAGTCCAAAACGTCACACTAAAGAAAACTCTGTTTTAAAAGGTTGAAGCCTCCACAATTTTTTAAAGGTTCCCATTATTTATCCACTGTTTTTTTATTATGAACCAACATTATTTCAATTAAAAAAAATGTTAAGTCAAAAGTGTTTTGGTGAAGGTTATTTTAACACTATGATTAAGAATATTTTAGAGGCCTAAAGTGAGAAATTAAAAATAGTTTTTTTTCAAGTTAAAAAAAAAATGAGAAAATTAAGGGAGAGCCTATTATATTGAGAAAAGAGGATTTTGTTTAAAGGAAATGGTGTTTGAATTCATTTTTTTTTAAATTGATTAAAAAAAAAAAACTTTGGAAAGGAGATTATAAAAGCCCACGCATGTTTGCATTCCAAAAAAAAATGGTTTCTTCCAGTGCTTTACCACAAACCCTTACTTTGCTTGGCAAAAATTACGAACTTTGGTTTTTAAGAATGAAGACATTTTTGCAAGCACAAGAATGTTGGGATACCCTGTTGAACAGGTATATAGAGATGACCCAAGAACAATTAGTAGTCATGAACAATAATCAGACGAATGTCGTTGTAGAACTAAGAATGAAGGAGCATAGAGCTAAATGTTGGATACAAAACTCAGTTGATGACTCTATCTTCGACAAGATAACCAGCACATCAACATCAAAAAAATATTGGGATATTTTGAAATTTGTGTATCAAGGTAATGATAGAATGAAGACTGTTAAACTAGAGACATTCAGAGCTTAATTCAAAACCCTAAAGATTACTGACACAAAGAATGTGGATGATCTCATGACTAGAGTCATGGAAATAGTCAATCATATCAAACTCATTTGTGAAACCATTACAAATCAAAAGACTGTTGAAAAATTCCTTCGTAGCCTACCCAAGAAATATGACATGATTGTAACAACCATACTAGAATCCAAAGATTTTACAACTTTCTCACTAGAACATTTGACTAGATCACTTTTGACACCTCAAATTGGTAGAAGATTCCATGGAACAAACATTCAAAGCACAACTATCCTTTGGAAGAGGTAGAGGTAGATGATATAGAGGCGACAACAAGTGAGGCAGAGGTCGAGGAAGAGGGAGATCAAATTATCATCATGCAACATAGAAGTGGAGACGTCCACAAAACCAAACATAGAGAAGCAAAACATGGAACAAATCTAATATTCAATGCTATTAGTGCAAGAGATTTGGGCATTATGAACATGAATGCAGAAAGAAACAACGAGATTAGTAAAAAGGCAATGTCCATCTCTCCAACAATGAAAGAGAATCCTCTTAGACAATCTTTCTTTCTTGCCATTTTTTTGAAGACACTCATAGTGAGGAACTTTGATTGCTGGATAGTGGCTGCAAAAATCATATGATAGGTAACAAAATTCTTCTTTCTTATCTTGATGCTTCCATAATATCAAAAGTTACTCTTGCAGATTATTCCTGCATTAAAGCTGAAGGGAGAGGTATTGTTACTATTCGTATCAAACAAAATCAACAAAAATGCATTACTAAGGTTTATTATGTTCCACATCTAAAGCATAACCTCATTAGTGTAGGTCAATTGATGGAACATGATTATGATGTAATATTCCAAGGAAGCACATGTTATATCTATGACAAACCACTTGATAGAATACTGATAGAAAAGGTTGAAAAAACAAGAATATGATGTTTCCATTGACTCTTAGAATTTGAAATCTCTTACAATCTTTTCTCTAAATTGTGTCAAGTATAGATGATTCTCAACTATGACATTGTAGGTATGGCCACATCTCATTCAAGAGTCTAAGTCTACTTCACAAACACTCAATGGTCATTGGTCTCCCTGTTATTAATGAAATAGATTGTAATTGTGAAATTTGTGTTCTAGCAAATCATAACAGAGATAGCTTTCCCACATATTCCTCTAGGGAAAAAGAGCCTTTATAGCTACTCCATACAGGTATATGTTGTCCAATGCAGACACAATTTATTGGTGGTAGTCTTTATTTTCTTACCTTCATTGATCATTATATCGAGAAGATGTGGGTGTATTTTCTAAAAAATAAATCAGATACATTCTCAAGGTTCAAAGAATTCAAAGCAGAAGCAGAAAATAAGAGTGGAAATCCTTTGAAAGTCCTTAGGTTAGACAGAGGAGGAGATTACAAATCCAATGACTTCAAAGCTTTTTATCAACAACAATGAATAATCATGCAAAACACAACAAGATATACTCCACATCATAATGGAGTAGCAAGAAGAAAAATTTAGTTAATCGTGAACATGGCCAGATGTATGCTCCGTAAGAAGAAGTTGTTAAATAAATATTGGGCTAAAGCATTTTCAACAGCAGTGTATGTTTTTAATAGATCTCCAACAACCAGTCTCCAAGATACAATACCTCAAGAAGCATGGGATGATAGAAAGGTAAATGTATCTCACTTTAAAAAATGTTGGATTAGTAGCATTTACACATGTTCTTGAGAAGATAAGAAAGAAGCTTGATGATAGGAGTGAAAGATGTATTTTCATAGGCTATAGTGAGCAATCAAAGGCCTACAGACTTTACAATCCAGTTACCAAGATTTTTTTTTTAAGCAGAGATGTTAAATTTTTAAAAAATAAATCTTGGCCCTCATCATGAAGCTTCAAATGGACCTGTTTAAACACCACAACTACCAATACTGCAATTTGAATAAGGGCCATACCATTATGAAAATATTACATTTCAAGCAGTGAGTCCACCAATGATTCAACATCTTCATAAGACAATCACAAAACAAGAAGCATAAGAGAAATATATGAGCAGGAGGATGACTTTGACCAACAGAATATGTTTGCATTCCTTTCAACTCAACCAACCCATTTTGAAGTAGTGAAAGAAAAAAATTATATTGATGCAGTGAACCAAGAAATTGCTGTCATAGAGAAGAACTAGACTTTGGAATTAACTAATCTCCCAAGAGACAAAACCAAAGTTGTTCTAAATTGGGTATATAAGACCAAGCTGAATGAAAAAGGAGAAATTGAGAAACATAAGGCAAGGATAGTTGCCAAAGGATTGTCACAACAGTTTGGTGTCGACTATGGTGAAACCTTTTCTCCAGTAGCAAGGTTAGACACTATCAGACCCATTTTATCCACAACATCTCAACAAAAATGGAAATTTTATCAGCTTGATGTAAAACATGCCATCTTAAATGGTATATTGCAAAAATAAGTTTATATAGAGCAACCTCCTGGTTTTGAAGTTCTAGGATAGGAGCATAAGGTATACAGATCGAAGAAAGCCTTGTAGGGCATAAAATATCTCCAAGATCTTGGTACAGTAGCATTGACACCTATCTCATCAAAAGTGATTTTTGCAGAAGGAGCCATGAGGCATCTTTGTATACCAAAACTCATGAAGGTAAAATCATTATTGGATGCCTTTACGTAGATGATCTTCTTTATAAAGTTAATATGATGTTAGTAAATTTCAAAGAAACAATGAAAACGAAGTTTGACATGACTGATCTAGGGATCATGAAATACTTCTTAGGCATTGAAATTCAATAATATGATAATGGAAATTTTGTTGAAACAAAAATATGCAAATGACATCATCCAAGAGTTCAGAATGATAAATTGTAAACTAGCTGATACACCAATTGTTTAAGGCACCAAGATGATAAAAGAAGATGTAGCTCCACTAGTTGATCTCATGTTGTATAAAAGTATAGTTGGTAGTTTGTTGTATCTCACTGTAGCAAAACTGGATATCATGTTTGTAGAAATTTTGTCTCGAGATTTATGTAGTCATCTACAATTTATCATTGGAAGGTTGCAAAAAGGCTCTTAAGGTATATTGCAGGGACCGTAGATTATGTTTTGTTCTACACTCATTCTGAAAATTGCTTACTTTGAGGCTATATAGAAATCGATTATGTAAGGAGTTTAGATGATCGCAAAAACACCCCAAGGTATGCTTTCTATCTTGGAACCAATTTGATTTCATGGGCATCCAAGAAACAATCAATTGTTTCAATATCTTCTATAGAGGTATAATATGTAGTAGAAAATTCAACAACTTGTCAAGCAATGTGGTTGGGAAGATTATTGAAAGATATTATAATGTTCAAAAGGAGTCAACTCTTATTTACTGTGACAACATTTCAATTATTTCTTTATAAAAAAAATCATGTTTTCTACAAAAAAGTGCAAGCACATTGACTCACGCATTGGAAGTAATTCTTCCATCTAATGTCTGAATGTCATCATCAGTCCCTAAGTGTCAATATAGAAGTAGTTGTTTTCTTATGTGGGAGCTGTAACAACTATATATATGTGTCATAGTCAGTAATCTATATGCTATAAATATGTAACCATTGAGATCAATAAAATATAACAAAGTATCATTTGTATGTACTAATATCCTGCTCTCTCTTTCAATTTTCTATCATGATATCAGATTATGTTCTGGCCTGACTCCTTCACTTGCGGCCCAGGAAAATGTGAGAGAACCTTGATTTTATTGATCATATGCAAATAGATTTGTTGAGTGTTTGATTTAAGTGTTTCTATGTCTAAATTTATTTCTTGTACGTAGATTTATTTAGTTGAGTGTTTGATTTAAGTGTTTCTATGTGTAAATTTATTTCTTGTACGTAGATTTATTCGTATGTAGATCTGGAGTTCCGCAAAGGAAATCATTCATTGCAGGTCGAGCAGATAGTTTGGCCATGGTCTTGATTCAAGCTGCTTTCGCCAATTTCTTGCCCATATTTGATCATTTCTGCAATGTTTTCAGCATATATGGAGTTTTTGGTGTCAACTTATGTGGAGAATTTTATTAAAGACATTGTTGAACAAATTTGATGTTGTTTAATGTACCTGTGCGGACACCATCGATCATGGTTGCGTACCTCTTTAATGTATCTGCTCTCCCAAAGCGTTTTCAACAAAAAATTTCTGGAACAGGGTATTTATATGCCACTGCTGCCTCTATGCCTTTGTATATTATTACGATTTTGCGCCATCCTCTGGGAAATCGGAAGGAGGTCTGATGCTGAACGGATCATATTTCACGCCATCCGGAGAAGTGGCGTCTTCATCCAATGCAAAAGAATAGAGAATGGCACTGAAACATTCCGCTCATGTTGGGATTCTCACTAAGGATGCCTGCATTCTCCACTGTAGGAGAGGATCTGGCCGTTAATGTTGTGGCTGGTGTTTTGGTTGTTTTCAAAATTCCACAGATTTGAAATTAAAAAGAAAGCGGAATGCAAACGTTGTGGAATGTATGGGTATTACGACAAAGATCGCAGTGGGAGCAGTAGTGTTGTACTGTGAGTGAATATGGTGACTAAGAATTGTTGTGACCTGGAAATATCCGCAGCACAATTCCAATCGTAGAGGGAGAGACATGTGAGGTTATATTCTCACTGGTCATCACACCAGGAGTAAGTGAAGGTGAATTTATTTTATGAATTTTCTTTAAGGAGAAACGCACCACTAATTTCGTCACCATCCTTCAAAGCCATTTAATGTATAAATAAGATGTTTTTTTAGTTTGTGGAAGCATTTGGGTAATAACATGCTGATGATTCTTGTTATAAGTAAAGTCGAAATGGGTGGATTTCACATATCACATTGAAATCAAGTCGCTGCGAGATCGAATACCATAGAGGTTTTGTCAGTCAACTCCATATTTAGTGTGGGAATATCTCTTTTGAAGATGGTGGCGTTGTTATATTATTTTAATTTTAAAAAAAATGTTGGTGGAAATATTTATGATGTTGTTTTACTATATTAGTGTGTTATTGTACAAGTGTATTGTGTTAAAATCAAATGATGTGGAACCACAAAGAACATGCCAATTATTCAATACACTTATGTGATCTAACTATTCAATACACTCATGTGATCCGTCATACTTTTGGAGAATTAGTCACAGGATGTTCTTAATAAGGTTAAGCTCGTGTGACCCGCCGTGCTCCAAGAGCATTAGTACATGTTATCTTAGAAGGTCAAGTTGTAGAATTATCTTTTGAAGACATTTTATATCCAAAATGCTATCCTAGATAATTGATGAAAGATGTGAAGGGTTGTGGATTCAATAGATGGTGGCACTTCCATAGGATGATTCAGTATCGAGACTGACCTATTGCGCTCAGGGAGGTTGAGAAGTGTCAATTCTACAAAAGTCATCAATGATGGTCAGAGGTGGCTACAGTTTAAATGGAGGTCAAGTAACAACTCAAAGATGTGGTGGTGAAAGAGTGGTGTTTGCAAGATTCTAGAGTGGATGTGGGTGCTGATAATGACCATATCAAAGAAATCTGACAAAGATTTATTTATTATTGTAATATCTTTTTTCAATGTTTTCCACATAAGCATTAAGGGAGTGTGTTGGAAGTAATGCTTCCATGTCATTTGTGGTTGTCATCATGAGTCCCTATGCGTTAGTCTAGAAGTAGTTGTTTTCCTATGTGTGAGTAGTAATAGCTATCTAGATGTGTCATAGTTAGTAATCTATATGCTATTCCATGTCATTTGTGGTTGTCATCATGAGTCCCTATAGGTTAATCTAGAAGTAGTTGTTTTCCTATGTGTGAGTTGTAATAGCTATCTAGATGTGTCATAGTCAGTGATCTATATGCTATAAATATATAACCATTGAGATCAATAAAATATAATAAAGTGTGATTTTTGTGTACTAATCTCTTTTCTCTTTTCAATTTCCTATCAACACCTTTTCATTTCATCAGTGAGCTTGTCAATGATGGGGACATAGTACTTTCTTTTTGTGGTTCCAAATATTAGCTTGGAGATATTTTTACAAATCCATTGGCAAAAAATGTATTTGATTTTCAAAGAGAGCTATTAGGCATTGTAAGTGTCTCTACTTGTAACATTTGAGATTAGGAGGTGTCTATCATCACATTTGATTTTGTTGTCTGCTAGGTGTCACTTAAGTTAAGCTTTACTCTAGTCATTTATTGTTGATGTTTTCCATGTAATCTATTTAGCTATTTTGAATACTGAGAAGAGTAATCTCTGCTCCTCGATTTCTCTTCATTCTTTGTCAATTGTTACTGAGTTCAAACGTGTTGTAATTGCATTGGGGCGACCATCTAAAATTGGAGAGGGAGAAACACAATTGGTACAACTAGCTGATGTTATTCTAATCCATGCATTTAAATGATGATCTGCCCAATAATGCTCTTGGAAACCGATGCACAAATAATATTGTAGATGATAGAAGTGGGGAATTCAGCATCAGTGACCGTGAAAAACAAAAACAAAAACAAAACATATTTAAATAATTGCTACGGTGTCAGCCCAGATCATATTTGCTTTTGAAGGGAGGGGCAGAGAAGTAAACTCCTCCCTACAATGACTTGTTGGAAGCGCTAGAAATAGTAAATTAGTCCCTTATGCAGGTAATATATGAACTGATGGAGGCCTGCTATACTTCCTTGGAGAAATGCACAAAGGCATCGTAACGTGTAGTTAGAAAGTTACTCGCGTGGTTGCATTGGAGAAATGTATTCAGTCAAAGAAAAAATTGTGTATTAAATTTGTACATCTGGGAGGGAAGTCTCGGAATACTGTTGGTCTTCCAAATCATCTATGTCCAAACTAATTAAGGGATAGTGTCGAAGGCTGTCAAAAGTCAGCACATTTTCCCCTATCCTGTGCTGTCTGTCCGTGGAACGAGTGGGAGCGTGTTTTTCTTTGTGAAGGTTACAAAGTGACGTATGGTCAAGGTTACAAACTGAAGTATGGTCACAAGAACGAGGGCCTGGAATTCCATTCAACACGGGATTTCAATAGCAATGGAACTGTCACACACATTACCTCCGTGGCCGCTAGTAAACTTAATATTTAATTATTTATTGACGTGCAATGCTTGAAAAGTGGAGGTTATATTTCAAAGTCACTTCATTGGAATGATTTAAAAATTTCATGATCGTTTTCATGTTTTTTTTAAGTAGGTAAGAAATTAAGTCACTTCACGTGGAAATATACAAGGAGAAAATAGCAAACTAGGGTATTTATGGTATGATAGAGTTTTAATTAGTTTGGTCAAAAAAATATTTCACTTCACGTGGAAATGTACAAGGAGAAAAGAGACAAAGGTATTTAGGTTGGTGAAAAGTTAAGTCACTTCACGTGAAAGTGTAGAAGGAGAAAAAAGAAATAAGGGTTTTTACGTTGTGATACATTTTTTTTCAACAATGATGGTGAATGTTGTATAAATGAAAGTTTCAAAATTTGTAAAAGTTGAATATTTGTGTTTTAGGACAAAGTTAATATAAAAATGAAGATAATAATTGCAAATGCAACATAGTCTATGCATGCTTTGATTAATTGATTAAAAATTTTGTAAAGTGTAAAGAAAATTTTGCACAACAAAAATTCTCCGAATAAAAAATATCTCCACACACAGTTTTCCGAACAATAAAAGCTCTATACACAATGAAATTTCTCTACCATAATTTCCACGATAAGTTGGTGTGAAGCTACGCAAAAGTTTCTCCCGTATAATTGGTCAAACCATAATTAGTCAAACAACCATCATATTAATTATTGTTGCATGCATGGGCATGCACTGGGACATTGCGCTAGGTCCTCTCCCTTTTCAATTGTTTAACTGATAAATAAATGTTAATAAATTATTATTTCTAATAAAAATAAAAATTAACAAATTTTTTAATCTTTTTAATGCTAATCAATAATAGAAGCTTCATAGTAGCATAAATCGAATCCTATTTTGCTATACAAATTACAAGTTGCATTTAAGAAGTTAATGCAAAAGAGCATTAAGACTTTAGAGAAGTTAATTTATATTAAAACATGATATTTGCATTGGGCGGTTAGCAAAGTACACTTAATAAAAGAGTTTAGCTCATGTATTTTGAGTAGAGGTGCTGAGCGAAGTCGTTGGTGCTAAGCTCCGCATAAGCTCCTTTGATTATGCAAAGCTCTCCATAAGCTCTATACCAATGAATTAATTTATATTGAAGAATGATATTTCCATTGGGCAGTGAGCAATGCACACTTCATAAAAGAGCTTAGCCATTGTGTTTTACGCGGAGGTGTGGAGAAAATTCGCTGGCGCCAAACAATTCGTTGGTGTGAAGCTCCACATAATCTTTTCTGGTTATATGGAGCTCTACACCAACGAATTAACTTATATTAAAAAATATATTTGCATTGGCTAGTGAACATTGTACATTTTATAAAAGATTTTAGCCAATGTATTTTATGCGGAGGTGCAAAACAAATTCGGTGGAGAGCTCCACATAAGCTTTTCTGGTTATGTGAAGTTCTGCACCAATGAATTTTAATTACTATTAATCTGTGTCAGACATTTAAAACAGAACAAAAGTTTAAAAATCAAAATTGTACATCACAACTCAACTCAAATTACTTTAGCTACAAAATTCATTGTATTTTAGGTTTCAAAATGAAATCGATTTAAAGGATCGTGATATGGGATTGCAAGGTTTGTAGGATGGTGTGAGCCATTTGCATGTAATATGAAAATGATGTGTGAAAAGTGTGAAAGCCCATGTGAAGAATGACTTAGAGAGAGAGCCCCATCAAAATAATGATGTGTGAAAAGTGTGAAAGCCCATGTGAAGAATGACTTAGAGAGAGCCCCATCAAAATAACGGACTCTGTAGGAGCTTGTCACATATTCACATTAAATGTCTATAGTTATCAATTAAGAAGTTCAAAACTATTTCCCTTAGAGCATCATTGAAAATAACACCAAGAAACAAGAATTACACAAGCACTCTTCACCGTGAAATGTCATGTAGAGTGTGAACCTTCGCATAGTGGAAACCACCACTGTGTAAAGTCTACACTCCACACTCTATTTTTTATTTAAACAAAGCTTATAAAAGTATACTTACACTACAAAGAATAACCCACAAAAATATAAACCCTATTTTGGTGCCCCATTCCTTGAGTTTTGTAGAAGTATGGATATTGTTTTTTACAGAAGGCTCTTGATAGGAGACCGTTGAAAACCTTTAGCACTACTAACTTTCAGTTCCTCCCATGTATTGAAACTTTCAATAACCTCAAGGAATCTAGTTGTTGAAAAATGAAAAACTGAGTTTGAATTTTCCCAAATTCCATACGTATTAGATTACCATTGCTTGCCATCATATCTTGGACAAGTTTATTAGAAAACTCATGCAACAATATCACATCAATTATCACAATTGTAGGCAATGTCGTTAATGATATCCTCCATAGTTTAGGGAAGTTGATCCTCAAAACACATTTATTGGATAATCTTTCCATCTCCAACACAAGGAGTTGAGGAGAAGATATGGTGAGAGAGTGACTCAGATCCATAACATTTGAGAGTGAGATATTCTTCAAAACTGGGCAACATGATATCAAGCTAGCCAAGGAATCATGTCTTGATGTAATTTGATTAAGTCGATAGTGAGTCAGATAATAGAATCCATGAAACTACACTAGAAGGTAGTTCAATTTGTAATGACTCGGCATGAGCATGTGTAGGTTGGCATACAATAATAAGGTAGAAGTTACTAAGGTAGAAGGTATTAAGTTGTGAGAGGTGATGGAATCTAGAAGTGAGAGGAACTTTACCTTATGCATCGCTGCATATCCCACCCAAAAGGATACATTGTCAACACTTTTACTCTAGGAGTGCCTTGATCCATTTTCAAAGTTGAAAGGCATCGAGAGTACCAACATGACTGAGTAGAAAATTTGTAATGGGACTTTCAAATATTAATGAAGTGAATTTTTAATAATGGTTACTTCTACTGATTCCTAAGACAAAACATAAGGCGATGAGATTTATGTAAACCATCGTGCTAGTTAATAGTGTGAAAAAATGAATTTCGACCCCTATAATGAAAAACAGGAAATAATATATGTAACTTGTATATCACTTAAAATATATGTAACATAGAGATGTTTTGAACAATATGAATGATGTTTTGGGGAATAAAAATCACATCATTACATCTTGCAACAAGTAAATAATAGAGAAGGACCAGTACATCAATACTATAGCCTAAACTAACAAAGAATTTGCAATGAACGGCCTAGAAAAAATGCCATCCTTAAATTCCCTAGTTCTTATTATCATTACAATCAATATAAAAATATGTTGTTAGATTTATTATGTAAATATAAACTGGGTAAAACATACACTAGTCTCCTAAAACATGGCTCAATAAATACAAAATTATTCATATAGTGCCTTGAATGGTTGTTAGATTGGTGGAAAGTATTTGGAATTAACCAGAGCATAATGGACCCATGGATCATCGAGAAAGAATACGAAAGTTTTGGGATTCCACTCTTTAAAATAGAAGATCTGCAAAATGATGAAATCATGAATGAGGAATATATGATGGATGTTTTTATCCATTTACATCACTAATGGATTTGCTAACCACTCTGTGTCAACGACCCCATAGAATTACACCACCTTTTTCGCAAAAGGGATATCACCTATTCAATGTGTCTATGTCGTCCAACCATCATCATCAACCTCGTTACCATGATATAATGTAAACCCATTCTGTATGTATATTGTGTAAATAATCTCAGCAGAATTGTGTCTTATGTAACAACCTAGGTAAACCTACCTTTGTAGTGATAATCTCTATTCTGGGAGGTTTGTTATCCCACCGATCCATTTTCAGATAGACGACAAATTTTTCCCTTCCAGTCTTACCCCAAAGCTAGAATGGATTTTCTCGCTAGGATCTTAGACGATTCCTAGTATTCTAGATCGAGTCTATATAAAAGTAATTTAGGAATAATTTTAACTATTTGGTTAGATTATTTTATTACAGATTTTTTGGTTTGTTGGATTATACTTGTGTGACATAAATGGGTAGTCTGTGAGGGTCTGTAACGAATGGGTTTTCCCCCTTTATGGTGTAAAAATGTGTAAATATCGATGTAAAATCTCTAGCACATGGTCCCTCATAATTATAAAACCATGGCTAAATATTTGAGGGATGGAAAAATAATTTATTCCCTCATAGGTTAATTAATTAAATTTTCTCGCCCAAAATTAATTAAAATCTTAAGCTAGAAATTTAATTAATTCTACGTCCTAGGTAAACTTAAATTCACAAAAGAAAAAATTTATCAGTCCTAAAAAATTAAATTTTAAGAGGTCTCGGTACTAAGGTAAATTAATTATTTTGATAAATTTAAACCTTTGATCCCTCGGGGTTAAGTCTAAGTCAATTTTTTATGGAAATTGACCCAATAATTTTTATTTTTGAGTTAACAAAAATACATTTAAATGAAAAATTTGAATTTCCTCAAAAATAAAATATTTCGACAGATAAGATTAAAAGATATTTTAATCTTTATCAATGGTAGATATTACTTTGATGAAGATCACTCGAACTAGCCGTTGGAGGATTTATATTTAAATAGGAGGTCATTTGTCATTCAATCTATCTGATCTCTGAGTGGTGTGCTTAGCAAGAAGCTCTGTTGTAATCTTTCTCTAGATAATAAAGAAAGACCTTGGGGTTAAATTTTGCTCGTGTTACTCTTCATGGAAATGTTGTAAGATGTTTTATTTCATGCATAATTTTTTATAAAGCCATTGATGATAGCTTCTAAAGAGTGATCTGAGCACAGGTATCTTGTTCAATGTGCTGGGATTTGAATAATAATTCTAATTTTGAACATACTAGAAGGTATCTCTATTTGTCTAAATTTAATTATTATTTTCTCGCTCTATTTTTAATGGTTGGATCGATTTTCGTAGGGAAATATTGAGATAGATTGTCAAACGTTAGGGGATAGTCTTTAGTTCGACCAACTAACTCCCGATTTGTATTTTCAGAAGAGCCAGGCTAAATAAACTCTAGGCTTATCATAAGATTTTTGTTTTGTGATGCATGAGGGTTTCGAGCTAGCACCTCCTTTTAAAATTTAAATTTTTTAAATTTTTGTGCAGCGTAATGATAGATCTGGCTAATTAGAGCCTTCAATTTGTAATTATTGTAATTATCTAACTAGGTTTTTTAGGGTTTTCTTTTGATTTTATCATTGTATATATTGTTTGTGTGTTTTCTTGTTGTTGTGCAACTGTAGATTTGAGGAGAAAAATATTATAGAGTGCGAACCTAGGCCCTGGAAGGTAATATCCAGATATCTTGGGTTCATTTGCATATTTCTCCAAGGGCTTTACATCACATTTTCATAAAAAAAAAAGTTAAAAGTTTTAAAAAGAATTTCTGAAGAAGGGTTTGAACAAGGTTTTAAAAACCTTTATCATTTTGGTGGCTCCACATTTTAAATAACTGGGAAACTTTACCCGCAGCAAGCCAGGTCCTACACTAGTTGTCAAACCATTCCTCTTCTACAATAGCCTTACCCGGCTATTGCCACATCAAACCCCACAATGGGTCGCAAGGTCTTGTTCCCACCACAACCACACCTTAAAGCTTTTCCCTATCTTGTAAGCCTGGGCCAATGTTCAAACCTCTCCAAACCCTGCCTTAACTAGCCTTATCCTCCACCATAAGGCTTTTCTAGCCTGTTGTGTCCAACCTTTTGTCCTTTCCCTTGTTGGCCCCATTCACGTCCCTCTTCGTTTTCTTCCTCCCCGCAGACCTGTACACTTCTCTCTCAACCCGCATTTTGCTTTGTCTAGCTCTCACCCTCGCTGTCCGCTACAAGTTCTCCTCCCATGGCCCTCCATTCCATTCCTCACTCCCTGTCTCATTTCTTTGTCGGTTGCTCGACGTCCCCTCATCCTTGATCTGTTCTGTAGCCCTCCTTTCCTGCTCGCTCCTATCTTCTCCTTCCCTCACTATTGATTCTTCTCATGTGACTTTGGATTTATTTATTTATTTATTTATTTATTGACTTTTATTTATTTATTTTAATTTTGTTTGATACAAAAAAACAAAAAAAATTTAAAAAAATCATTTTTATGTGACCTTAATGTTTCTAAAGGATTAAATCAAAAGAAAACTTTGTGCTCTCACGCTAAAAATTTTATGTGGCATTTGGCCCATTAAAAATTTATCTTATTAAAGCCTTTTGACTTTTTATTTCTGTCACATTAAAAATAATTTGCCACATTAAATTTTCTTTATAATATTAGCACATTAAAAAGTTGCCTAAGGAATAACCAAATTTTTAATCTAAAGTTCCTTCTTGGGTTTTTATTTGTGTTAAGGGCTTTTGGACTTTAAAAATTTTAAAGGAAAATTTTGTGGTATTAATTTATCTTTTGTCGAAGACACTTAAAATCATATATAAAGATTTACTACAGGAAAATTAACAAATTTTCTAGATGTGGGTCACTAAAGAAAAATCATTTTAATTATAGGATTGTCAATTGCTTAGCATTTAAATTTCATAGTTCTTCCTGCTATTTAAATTTTTCAAAATTTAATTGATAGAATATTTTGCATGCTAATGTTTGGACCATTTTTTTTATGCTTTACATCAAATTGTTCATGATAATTTTTTGCTGAATAGATTGATTTTGTTTATTCAAGTAGATTCAAGGTTAATTGAGCATCTAAGGCATTGGTCTAAAAATCATTTCTATCTTGTGGTTGTGTCTTATTCATCTCAATTGATATATATCAATAACTCAATTAATTAGAACTTATCTCATTTTCATTAAGTTATTTAGTCTTAAGTCTCCTAGAGCATGTGTTCCACAGGTTTTCCTCATCTATTTACCCCTAGGGACTACCCCCTCTTCACTCATCTAGGAGAAAGTCTAAAAGGAGTGAGTAAGGAATAGAGTGATAGCCCTTACTATGAACATTGTTGTGGTGCCTAGACACTTTGTGCAACAACATTTTTGGGCATCATTTCTGAGGACAAGTTTACCTTATTGTCAAGGTTCGCGACATTTTTCAATATTTTCTCTCCATCCCTTCATCTCCTCATTTCATAATTTTCATTGGCCCGTCAAACAACACAACATTTTTTGGTGCCATTGTCGGGGATAGATTTGTTTTGTACTTGGTCCTCTCAATCTCTTCTCATCATTTGATCCTTTTCATCTTCACCAATTCATCTTCATCTCATTTTCCTCATATCATTTTTTGTTCATCTCTAGTGTCTAAGTTATATTTATGTCCGAGTGGAGACTCCGCTTCCTTCATATTATACATGGGTGTGTACTAGGAGGAATCCAAGTAGCTTGGTTACTCTTGCTTCGGATCTTGAAAAGACTCTCAAAGTGAGATTACACAAGCTCTCTTCTCTTGCCCTCTTTGAAAATCTCGGTCAGGAAGCTCTGTGTGACATCCATTCACTCTTCTTTAATCCTCCCATTCTGGACATCATGAATATATTGCACCTTTCAACTTTGCTAACATCAAAGGTTATCCCCATGACCTTCCTAATAATGGTCTAGATAAGTTGCCCAATTTTCAAGGAAACAATGTAATATCTATTCGAAATCATTTGTATACTTTTCAAACCTAGTGGGCTAAATTTTCTTATGCTCATAATTATGGGGATGTACAAATGAAATGCTTTGTCATGAATTTACAAAATAATGCTATGGAATGATTTAGAAATAACGTTGATGATAGTTTTGATTCATTTGATTCCCTCATTAATGCTTTTAAAGAGAAACTTGGTGATAAGTAAGAAGATCGATTTTTAGCAAAAGCCATTAACGTCATTAAAAAGAAAGAAAATAAGATGTATAGGGAACTTAATAAAATGTTTTAATGGTATGCTTAAAGAGATATATGTTTTTTTCTAACGTTGTCTACTCCTATATTGATACAAAATAATTTTACATAGAGGCCACCGCCTCGAGAAATCTAGCCCAGAGTTGCGGCATGCTCACATAGCAAAGTTGAACACTGTCCAAAAAGACCTGCTGAGGATCGACCTGAAGGACTGCTAGGAACATAACTATGACTATTACATAGAAACATAAAACCCCCATTATCATGCTTGAAACTAAAGATTGAACGAAGGTAATTCAGCCACCATAACAAGATAACTAGAACGAGCCAAGAAAACAGAGACACACCGCCCAGAACAAAACTAAGATCAGACACAAAAACGGTTGAGACTAAAATTGAGACCAAAATACACAGGCTGGAAGAGTGCCGCTCACATATGGGAAACCGACAATTAAACTTTGGAGCAAAGGACTGAGCATGAGAACTGGTAAGCATATCATGACGGTAAAATAGGTGAAAATTGAGCACCCTTGAGCACACAGTGAATCAAAAAACCATTGAGCGCAGACCTGCTTAAACTTCATGAGCGATATAGGGTTGCTCTTTAATTATGCGGCACCCATATTTGTAGTCATCTTTGTCCTCAGAGGGGTGGCCCTCTTTGCTTGAAGATCCGCCACCTGTAGGAACACTCGGACCCGCCTGATCACCCATGACCTGGGTTGCAATGCACTTACTCGGACCCGGTGCCTTACCCTACTTGTAATCCATTTGAGTGGTACCCTGCCTATCTTCTACCTTCGTTTCCATAATCGCCCCAGGGGAAACAACTGCCTGACAAGAAGTAACCTCGCCAAGCTCGATGGTGACTGAGGCTATGAAGGAGAGATTGCCGTGAGTACAAGGGAACTGGAGCTGAGCAGTATTAGTACGAGAATTTAGAGAGCGTGCTGTTGTATTAAGCTGCCCTCTACCCCCTCCACGACCACGCCTGGTAGCAGGATAGCGGTCCGAGTAGAAGTCTGAGCAAAAAGTTGAGTTATCCGTCGTGGAAGAGGAGACCTGGCGAACAGCTCGCCCTCGGGAGCTTCCCCTCCTGCAACTCATTCTCTGGTGAAGTCTGGGCATAGTGGGATGAACAGGAAGTTCAGAGCTGGATGCAATACTGAGGAGGCCGAAAAGGACTAAAAATAGCTTGGCTACAACACACGGATGGGCAGAGGAGAGGGAAAAGGACGAGAAAATATTGAGTTTGTGGATAGGGTAGTGAGAAACATGAATTCCCAGCCAAAAATCCACCCAACGAACCAGAGCCCAATGTTTCCCCAGGCCGATTCGAGAGCGAATCTCTGCAAAAACAAAGGAGTATCGCGAGCGTGGAAAAGGAGCGGAAATGAAACGAGCTGAGGGCGCCATGGTAAGAAAATGAACAGGCCGGAGAGGAGGGACAGGTTGCATTAATGCATCATTAACGTTGAAATCAAAGGAATTAAATACCAACTTTGTGCGAGGCCGAGTGGCAGTGGTGTTAAGCCACGCGCCCACCCAATCGACTGCCCACGTACCTATTACACATTTAAACACTGGGATCCGGGAGAGATATATCTTGGTGCACCAGGAGAGTGCAGTCTCATTTGAGTTGTATATCATTGGAATTGTTCAACGGACCAGAGAAGAATGGGAGTTGCTGATTGGTGCCTTGATTAGCCAGTCTATCTGCTGCCTTATTGGTTGTTCGCCGAATGTGCTTGAAGGTGATAATGCGTGGAGATCTAATCCATTCTTCAATTTTTTCCAGTCGGCTTAGGAGCCGCCAGCTTGAAGCAATCTTTACTGTTGAAGATCCTGATTGAATCTGAATAGTAGCCTCTATTAAAATTTGAGAATCCCCTTCTATCTCCAGAGGGAAAAAAATTTCTATTTCTGCTATGTGAATACCCTTCCATAAGCTTTCAAGTTCGGCAGCATTGTTGGTGTCTCTTCCAAGCAAACCATGATAAATGTGCAGAACAAAGCCTTCAGCATCTTTGAAGATTCCACCATATCCAGCCGGCCCAGGATTACCCTTAGCCGCTCTGTCAAAATTTAGCTTGTAAGGGTGGATGGCTAGAGGCGACCAGAATTGTGCAAGCTCAGAATGAATGGAGGAATTGGGCTTGGTATGATCTATAAAGGTGAGATCCAGATTCCAGTTGGCCAGAATGAGGCATTCCTGGGGTAAAACTAGCATATCTGAGTCTTGCCAATGTCTAAGGGCTAGAGTTTCTTGAAGGTTCTATTTGAGAAGAAGCCAAAGAGTGTCAAGGGGTGTACTGTGATTTTTGAAGATCCTGTTATTCCTTTCCTTCCAGATGATCCAGTAGACGAAGCCCAGTAAGAGGTTCCAGAGGGAATTGAGGAGAAGACTTTAGAAAGGATGCCGAGACCAGCTCTTGATAATGTTTAAAATGTCTCCCACTCATCTGCTTGTTCTTTTGTTACACTATGTTGTTCTCTCCCAAAGTTGAGCTGCTAATGGCTAGGTGTCCAAGAGATGCATGATGGTATCTATGTGAATATTGCAGTTGGGACATTTGGAAGGCCCAATAAATCCTCGCTTTTGTAGATTATCCCAAGTGAGGATCCATTGTTTGCTTAGAAGCTAAAGGAAAGTGGAGACCTTAGGCCAGATGTTTGGTTGCCAGACCTGATCCCATAGTTGATCCTTTATGATTTGCCTGGATTGATAGAGAATTTGGTATGCTTCCTTGGTAGTGAACATGCCTTTGGGTGTGTATCCCCAACGCACTTTGTCCTTCTGATCAGAGAGTTTAATTTTCCTGAGTTTGAGCTCTTGATCGATCTCTTCATAAGTTTTCTCCTGCTAGTTAGCCTACCAGGTGTTTGCTGTTCTCCAAAGTTGAAAACCTTGAGGGGATTGCTGCTACCAAGATTGATGGACGTGGATTTGATCATTTTGTTGCATAGTTGCTTGCCACTTGGGTTTGTGAAAGAGAGAGGTGAGTTTGGGAAGTTGTTGCGAGGAGTCCTCCCAAAATCTTGCAGTGGTACCCGAGTGGATTTCCCAGAAGCTGTGCGCTTGAATAAAGGAACTATGTTGCTTGGCCGCATTCCAAATCAGCGAGCCAGGGGTGGTTGTACTGATGCGGATGAGATCCTCCATTGGACTATCTGGAGCATATTTGGCCTTCCATAAACATGCCCAGGGAGTGTGCGGTTTAGAGATCCAGTTCCACCATATGCGCGCACCCATGATGTTGTTGCTGTCGAGGGGATCCCTCAGGCCTAGCCCACTAGCTGACTTCGAAAGACAAACCTCCGTCCATTTGACCAAAGCCTATTTTCTGTTGTGGCCCGAGGAACCCCAAAGAAAGTTTCTTTGAAGATTGCGGATATTTTTAAGAACCCATTTAGGGGCAGCCAAGATTGAAAACAAGTACAGAGGCATGGCATGGAGAACTGATTTGATTAGGATAAGCCTGCTTGCAATGTTGAGCAAGTGGTAAGTCCATGAGGAGAGCCTGGTTTCTAAATTGTCAAAGAGGGTTCTCCAGGAAGCATGTTTGATGTCTGAATCAAACAGGGGAGCTCCAAGATATTTTGAAGGAAGCTTGGCTATCTGAAAGCCCAAAATCCTGGCTATATTTCTTTGAGTGAGAATGGGAGTGTGGAAGAAGAAGAGATGGGATTTGGAGGCATTGGTGGTGGTGCCAGAGGCTTCTGAGAAGAGATTGAGTAGGAGCTTGAAGGAAGAGGCCTCTTGAACTGACAGATGGCTGAAAAGATTATTATCATCGACAAACTATTGGTGAGTTATGGGGGGTTGACCATGCAGAGAAATGCCCTTTAAAGAGTGTGAATTGATAGCAGAATGAAGAAGGTGACTTAGTCCTTCGGCCATGAGAACGAAAAGGAACGAGGAAAGAGGATCACCTTGACGGATACCCCGGGAAGGACGAAAGGGCTGGGAAGGGGAGCCATTTAGAAGGATGGAAAAACAGGGTGAGGAAATGAGATTCATTAGCCATCGAGTCCAGGTAGCATTGAAGCTAAATGAAAGTAATATGTGATTAATATAGGTCCAACTGAGCTTGTCGAATGCTTTGGAAAGATCAAGTTTGAGAATCATACCTGGCTTTTTCAGGATCTTGAGGGAGTGGATCACTTCATGTGAGAGAATGATACCGTCTAGAATTTGGCGCCCTTATACATAGCCTATCTGCTCTGGCAAAATGAGGAGAGGGAGAAGAGGTTTGAGCCTGTTCGCCACGACTTTAGATATGAGTTTGTAGATTACATTGCATAGTGAAATTGGCCTATATTTATCAGGAGTATTGGATTCTTCCACTTTAGGAACAAGCACTATAAAGGTCGTGTTTAGGGAAGGAAGGATCCAATGCATCGATCGTGATTCTTCCACGAGCTCCCAAACCTCTGTTTTGATATGCTCCTAGAAAGTGTGAAAGAAATTGGTTGTAAATTCGTCAGGGCCAGGCGCTTTACCATCCTTGAGTTAGGCCATTGCGTCCTCCACTTCCTACATAGAGATAGGCTGGAGAAGCCTAATGTTGTGGTCCGTAGTTATGATTTTAGGAATGTGCTGCATAATAGATCAAATAGCTTAATTTCTGTAGCCTGGGGGTTCCCTAAGAATGTCCTGGAAGTAATCTTGGAATTCTTGTGCCACTTCTTCATGCACCTCCATACGCTCCCCTAGCTAATTATTAATGAAGGAGATGTTATTGTGCATTCTCCTTTGAATGGTAGATCTGTGAAAGAATTTGGTATTTTTCTCCCCATCTTTAAGCCATTTGATTCTGGATTTTTGTCGCCAGAGGGTCTCTTCTTGTTGCCTTCGTGCTTCAATTTGGTTTAGGAGGGCCTGCTCCTGTTGCGCATAGTCTTCCGTTCTTCCTTCAGAGATGATACACTGTTGCAGTGTATTCATTTGCTGCTCCAACCCTTTCCGATGATCAAAAATGTTACTGAACTGAGTGCGATTCCAAGATTTGAGAACTTGTTTAAGGAATTTTAGCTTTTGTTGAAATTGAAACATCTTGGCTCCTGCAGAGGGAGTGAAGGATTTCCAGGCATTGATAACTACTTCTTTGAAGTTAGGATGAGAAAACCAAGAGGATTCGAAGCGAAAAGGTCTATTGCACTTGGATCCTGGATGTGACCACTGTAGCATTATGGGCCAATGATCAGAGCCCACTTGAGGCATGATGGAAGCATGAAAGTCCCCACCCAGGTGAATGGCATTATCCGACATAAGGAATCGATCTAGCCTGGAAGCTATATGCTGTGGTCCCCTTCTTTTATTGGTCCATGTATACATACCATTAGAAGTCTGAAGGCCCATTAACTGATTTCTGTGGATGAAGTCTTTGAAGCCAATGTTTTCCCCTTCCAACCTCAATCTTCCTCCAGATTTTTCCTCCAAAGATGTGATGATGTTGAAGTCACCGCCACAAATCCTAAGGGGGAAGCTCCTACCAGAGTTGAGAGCTGTGAGTGTGTCTAGCAGATCCAATTTTTTTTGTAGATATTGTGGGAAATACACATTAGAGAAAAGACCATGGATATTGGTCCCTATTAGGTGGAAGGAAATCTGAATAAAGAAGTGTGAGGCGTGAAAATCTTGAAGGGAGAGAACTTGAGGGTTCCACATGATTGTTAGCCCTCCTGAAGCCCCTGAAGCATCCACAGAGACTAAGCGACATCCTGTCCAAGCTTTATTTAGAATCTTTTCCATTAGAGTGCTATTGCCTTTCGTTTCTTATAGAAAGACTAATGAAGGCTTTTCTTGCTGGATCATATTTTTTAACATTCCGTGTTTTGCAAGGCTGTTAAGCCCTCTCACATTCCATGAGATGAGCTTCATGAGGAACATTGGGGAAGAGATTTGAAAAACTTGGTTAGCTTGGGAAATCTACCAGACTCCACCAGCATTTCTCCAATAATAATGGTTCTTTGCAGACCCGTTTTGCGCCCGCGTTTCTTCGTTTATTTCAGTATTTTTTTACCATCCCAAGGACTGCCTGCTTGAATGCCAAGATATTTGTTATGCTGTGTCTGGCTAAAACTACTTCAAGTCTTTTGATTTCCCAGGGGGGTATGGCACTGAATTTTTTCTGTCGACATGCCGCTTCCAGTTTGAGAATGTCCAGACCTCCTAGATCTACGCTTTCTGGTTCCTCATCCATGTGTATCAGTTTGTTTTGTTCTTCCTCATTTGACTTTTTGTGAATACTGAGCACTAGAGCTGCATCTATCTCCATGGAGGAAGATTGTAGGGCTGTTTCTAGATATTTTTTATCAGAGGAGGTAGAGATGGGGATGCTGGTGAGATTGGAGGTTGAGAGTGGAGCTGATGATTTTGGAGGAGGAGGGGGTGAAGAAGGGGATGGATCTAAAGGAGGGATTAATGTGTGATCCTCCATGTTATTTTGAGAAGTCAGGATTTCGAAACTGTTCCTTGTTTCAGGTTTCTTGAGATCATCTGGGGTAACTGGAGATTTCTTGGAATGCTTTCTACAACTGGAGACCTTTGTGAATCCCTCAGCATCTTTTCTTGTCTCAGTAATAGGAGCTTTAGATTGAATATTCAAAGGGCAATCCCTGAAAGGATGGCCATGTTCATGGCATTTTCTGCAACAAAAAGAAACATGCTCATAGTCTATTGTTTGGACCCATTCAAAATCGTCATGAAATAGACTTACCGAATCGGTGAGTTCTTTGGCTAGATGCATGTGTACATAGATCCTGGCGTAGGAGGTGTATCTTCGGAATTTGGTTTCCTCAGCGACTTTGATGAAAACTCCCAGGCTATTGCCTATGTCCTTTAAGGTCTCCTCGTTCCAATATTCCAGGGGAAGAGAGTACATACATATCCATACTGGACCCCAGTTGAAATCTTCTTTGTCTAGATTGAACCTTTCTTTCCAGTCATGAAGGTACAGGCCTGCAGAGTTGAAGAAATACGGGCCTCCTTCGAAGATACGAGTTTTGTCTTCCAGACAGTTGAAAGTAGCAGTGAAGAAGCCTTTAGGACCGAGCTGCAGAGTGACTTGTCCTTTAGGCTTCCATTTGGAGGCAATCCATCCTTGCAAGGCCTTTTTAGTTGGCCAAAATCCGAGGAACTTGCCTATGAGTGCATGATCCCTCATATATTGGATTTGGTTGTTGATTCGATCACTGGGAAGATCTATTTTGATTCTTTCTGCAGACTTGGGGATGCATGTTGCAGAGGACACCTTTTTCCGTGACGTCGAGTCGTTCTGGTCGATGCCTTTGTCTTTGGTTGCCGCAAAACTTGCAGCAAAGTCACCAGTGTTGTCGATGGCAGGATTGATGTTATGGGAAGCCAGTGGGGTGGAGCTGGAACTGGCCGAAGCATCTACATTTACTGGAATGTCAGAAGAGGCACCGGTGGGGGGAGGGGGGGTTGTGCTTGCCCCTCTGGAGGGCGGATTCCTGATGAGAGAGTCAGCAGAAGAGCAAAATTAGGATAGCCGAGAACGCAGAGGAGATGGGCAATGGGTTTATGCAGGAACCCTAGCAGGGGCAACATCAAACCTGGTGCGCTCAAGCTCTAGCCACTTGAATGATGAAAAACAATTTTTCCTGTGTATATGTGTTTTTTTAAAGAGATATATGTTGATTACAAACCAAATAATAAAATGATTCTAGAATATTATCTCGATGCTTATAATCTTGACACTTCTTATGAATTAAGGAGGTCCAAGCGTGATGACTACAAAGCTTGTCAAATGAAAGTTGAAGAGTTGGAAAAGGATAAGAAGGCTTCTAGTAAATATGAGATTCCTGGGTTTGATAGATATTTTTTTAAATTAAAATAACCTAAAGGAAAAGAAAATGAATCTGAAGAAGAACTTATGCAAAAATTTCTTAAGAATTTAGAAAATATGGAGTTAAATCAAGCTAGGATGATTGTTGATCATGCTAAGGAGATAACTACATTACAGTCTAGGTTTATTCAAATGTAAAGAACTCAAATGAAAATTTCTCAACCTAGGGGTCAGAATAATGATAATAATCGAAATAATTGGCAAAAAAAAGGTCAAACTAGTGAGAAGAGGCCTCCCAATCCTCTTGAAACTAATACTCTTGTGGAGGATACCTTGCCTTACTATAAGGTCTGTAATGAGTTTCCTGAAGAAGCTACTTGTCCTGTTATCAAGAGAATCATGCATCATGGGATGCTTGGGACAAGTAACCAAATAAACGTGGTTGGTAAAGAATATCATTTATCACAAGAAAATTGGGAAGAGGTCAAGGGAAGTAGTCAACCCGTCAGAACTTTTACATCTTCATATAGCATTAATAACTTTGATCAAAATACTGATGTATTGGTTAAACATTTTAGTGAGGATCCTCCTATTATGCGAGTTCTTGAAATTGCTAAGAAAAAAGGGGTTAACTTATCAGAGAAGAAGTAAAAATGATAATCAAGCTTATTCTCGAAGTCCTAACCCCAGGTTAGCATCTGGTATAAATATTGATTTAGGAGGTTTCTTTAATAACTCTAAAGTTTTGGTTCCTGTCACCGAAATAGTGAATATCCCCTCTTAGAAGGCCAATTTACTGAGTGCTATTTGCAGTACCCAAGTAAATGCAACTCAAGAGGGAACTCCTAAGGTTTTCTACCAGGATGCTCCTATATATTTGCAAAGTATGGAATCTGATAACAAAGGGAATTCTCTTTTTTTCACTACTTTGCTTGTGAACAATTATCAATTATATAACTGCATGCTCGAATTTGGTGTTTCCACCTGTGTGATGACTAAGAGAGTCATGGAACAACTTAAATTGAGGATATCTAGGCCTTACTATAACATAGGTGCCATGGATTCGAAGGAATTTGAAGTTCATGGGTTAATTAAAGACTTGCAAGTCCATCTGTATGTTTACCCTAATATCATGATTGTCATGGACATAGTTGTGGTTGATGTGCCTGATGATTAGGGTATGCTATTGTCTAGAAAATGGGCTTCTTATTTAGGAGGAAGCATAGAAATGAACTAGTCATATGCTACGATTATTTCCCCTAATGGTCAAGGATTTCATAAATTAAACATACAGCTCGAAAAGAGATTCAATGTTGAACATCCTAAAAGTCCCCACAATGAAATAATGTGTGAGCAGCCAAACCTCAGGAATCATGCTATTTTATCTAATTCAATGATTCCCCTAGAGGTCAAGGTTGATAAAAAGGTGGATGACTTAAAACATAAAGTTTGGCATTTATACTTTGATGGTGCAACATCTAGGCATGTTAAAGGTGTGAGAATTGTCTTAAAATCTCTCGCTGCTCATATTTTCAAATTTGCCTATCAGTTAGAATTTGAAGAGACCAACAATGTGGCTAAATATGAAGCCTTGTCATTAGGTACTGAATTGGAAAAATCTTTGAGAGTCAAATTGCTAACTATCAAGGAAGATTCAGATTTAGTTATCCTGCAAATTAAGAATAAATTTACATGTAAAAATCAAAGATTAAGAAATTATAGAAATTTTGTGTGGGATACCATGAAGTATTTTGATGTCATCAATCTTGAATCTATCCAAAGAGAGAGAAAATGCTTAGCTGGTGAGTTAGATGTTGCTGCTTATACCATGTAGTTGTCTAATAAATTAATTCAAGATAAAACTAAGACATATATCATTTTTAAACCTTCTATCCCAGATAAATATGAACATGGGAAGACCTTTGATAATGAAACACATGTTATTCACTTTCTAAATAATTTGGATAAGTTTCAGGGTTTTCAGATAAATTTTGTGGAAGACAGATCCAAATGGTTTAATTTTTAGAGAGGGAAGAGTCTTACCATATGTATGACTAAACCTGGCACATCTGAAAAGCACCCTACATGTTTTTCTGCAAGCAATCAAATGCTCAGCATGAACTACATTGAATGCATCTAATGCCATGGGGCATCCTTTATATTGTATTCCTAACCCTACACCCTTTTATCTCAATATTTTATTTTGTAGGTAGATTTATGTTTTTCATGATATTAGGATAGTTAATAAATGAAGAGCTTATATATTTCCCGTGCTTAGTATTATATGATGATTTTTGGATGGACACTACTTATGTTATCTTGTGTGTTGCGTGGATGGAGATTATGGATTCTCACATTCAGCGACATGTCCCCATGTAGAGCCAGATGTTGACCACTCTCTATCAATGACCCCATAATGGTACACCCCCTTTTTTGCAAAAGGGATATTGCCTTATCAATGTGTCCATGCCATCCAACTATTATCATCAGCTTGGTCACCATGATATAATGTATGTATATTGTGTAAATAATCTCAGCAGAACTGTTATGAAACCATCTCACAAAAAGATAGAAAAGATATATGAATGCCTTAGAATTCAGAATCTTCGAGGGGGCAACCTCCTTTACATTACACAAATGAACAATTCTTGGATGATACAAGTGACAAGACCTCCTTTCTATATATAGCAGTCTAAGGGGTCATAATATAATGAGAGCCAACATAACAAAAATCATGTAAGGGCACAATAATAACAATATGGGGACTACATGGGCACAAAAATATAAAATAAGGGGGTTTTAATAATAACAGTAATGGGTTACACTAGTAGTATAGGGACCTAACATGCCCCTCTCCTTCAAAAAGTGTTGTCCTAAACGCTTAACTAGTTCTTGATGCTCCTGTATAAAATTATTTTCCTTACATGTCGAATATTCAACGGGTAAGTTCTTCCACTTGATGAGATACTCTGAAATTGATCGTTTTCGTAGATGTCGAGTTCTTGTTTCTATGACTTCTCCAGGTTCCAATATGATTTTTCCTTCCTCGTCAAGTTCTAGAAATATTGTTTGAACTAGGATCTTCTGCAACCTTTGAATGAGTGGCCACACTTCTTCATCCTTCTTCCATTCATTCCTTGCTTCGTTTATCAAATATGGTTGGATAATAGAAATAGTATAAAACAATGCTTCCACATCCTCATCCTTTCTTGAGAGTGCATCTGCACAACATTTTGCTTCCCTTTCTTATAGATGATTTCAATGTCATAACCCAACATATTTGTGACCCATTTTTTATGTTCTTCTAAAGATAATATTTGTTCTAAAAAGTATTAAAGACTATCATGATCCATTTTTACCTTGAAGTGTCTTCCCATTAGGTAAAGTCGTGATTTCTTAAGTGCATGTAGTCTTGCGAACATTTCCTTATCATAAATAGCTTGCTTGGGATGTAGCCGTAAAAATACCCAATCACCTACATCAAAACTTCTTTCACTGCGATGTTTGTCTACCCATTGTTTTCATTAGATTCTGCACCAAAGCGACATTATCCAATAAAAATTGGAGAACTTGTTGTTGATGCTTGATGTGATATTTCACTGATTGAATCTTTTTCTTCTTGATATGTCCTTCTATCTTGAGAGTTTGAGGAGTCGTAATTTCTTCCAGTACATTACGAGATATGGTTGGATTCATTTCTTGATGCTTGATGTGATCTTTCACTTCTTGAACATTTTTCTTCTTGATATGTCCTACTATCTTGATAGTTTGAGGAGTGGTAATTCAAGCTAATGCATTACAAGATATGGTCAGATTCATTTCTTCTTTCTATGGGGTTGGTACATGGTGTATATCCTCTTGATGTGATCTTTCACTTCTTGATATGTCCTTCTATCTTGCGAGTTTGAGGAGTGGTAATTCTTGCTAATGCTTTACAATATATGGTCATATTCATTTCTTCTCTCTATGGGGTTGGTACGTGGTGTATATCCTCTTCTTTTGATGTTTCTTGATCACTTTCTTCCTCCTCTTCATAATCTATGTAAAATAATTTCTTCTTACCACACTTATGACCTTTAATGTATTTTTTATCACAATTGTAACAAAGCACTTTTGCTCTCTTTTCATCCAATTGTTTTGGTGTCAAGCTTGTAGGTTATGGAAGGCTAGGATAAGCAACACTTCCATCTTTATAGTTGTGAGGGGTAGACATCCTTGTTTCCATAATTTTTCTTTCCACTTTTCTTTCCAACCTGAATGCCTTCCCCAATGAATCAAGTTCCCAAGGACAAACCTCATGTTGAATGTTATCCTTTAAAGTCCTTATGGAGACATCAATCCTCTGCTTCTCTGGAATATCATTTTCCCTTATATTCAATTTTTGAAAGTCCTCAATGTGCTCGACCATTGACCAATTTTGTTTGAGATTTATCAATTGGCTAAAGAATGTGTTTCTCTTTGTATCCTCATAATGTGCTATCATTTCCTCCGTGAAAATTGACCATGTAACAAGTGGTTTACGAGAACAAAGCCCTTTATACCATAAAAATTGATCTAGTTCTAAATATGAAGATGCAATACATACCTTTTGTAACAGTTTCACCTCATGTCAATCAAAATATTGCTCCATCTGTAGTATCCAATTTACCAGATCCTTGCCATCAAACTTCCTCATATCGCCTTTTCTTGTTTTTAAGAGCTCAATCTTGCATGACTGTAACTCTGAGATTCTAGATCTCTAAGTTCTAAAATTGCATCCTGCAGTATCTGTCTGACTGCTCTTTCTAACCTTGCAAGTCTGATCAAGATTGGATTCTGCAGAAAACATTTATGTCAACTCTCCCACAATGACCTAATTATAGACTGGTTCAGTGGAGCGCACTTGTACGAAGTTCCACGTGTCATTATTTCAACCTTAGGACTTGAAACCAATATACCAAAAACTATAGTCCATCTTCTTTCTGTAGCTTCTTACGAAATTTCAATCTGATGCTCAGAGAGGGAGTTATGATGATTATCCCAAGGTCACCTATTTAGGATGTAATTCGGGAGCCTGTAGAAACCCTAACGTTTTCAGATCATATATCAGCAAATATAGAGACACGGGATCTGAAATTCAAAGCCAAGGTTCAGACTGATTTCTTCTCAAATGGGTTTTTGTTTTAGCTTCTGAAACTTTGTAGCAAAATAATTATGGTGAAACTTCCATGATGACCTGTTTTAGATGACATTCTAGAACTTGCAAAAAGCCTAACTTCCTCGGATCATATCTCTGACATTATAGCAAGAAAAACTATGAAATTCAGACCTAAGGTTCAACTCGATTTCATTTCAAATGGTTTTTTGTTTTAGCTTCTGAAACGTCGCAAAAAATATGTTATAGCGAAAATGCCACGATGGCCTGTTTGGAGCAGCGAAACCCTAGAATCCAAAGCTCTGATACCAAATGTTATGAAACCAACTCACAAAAAGATATAAAAGATATATGAGCGCCTTAGAATTCAGTCTCATCAAGGGGGAAACCTCCTTTACATTACACAAATGAACAATTCTTGGATGATACAAATGAGAAGACATCCTTTCTAAATATAGGAGTCTAAGGGGTCATAATATAATTAGAGCCGACATAACAATAATAATGTAAGGGCATAATAATAACAATAGTGAGCTTCTATGGGGCACAATAATAATTGTTGGGATCACGATTGCCAGTACACCAAAACTCGCAGGTGTTAGTAAACTGACGCATTTCCAGAGTTAACGGATCCTCGAGAGGTGGTTAGTCCATGTCACGAAACACACGGGGAGCGTTGGATTATCCAATGCCCAACAATCTCCTCCCCAGCACGAGCCAGGTGTGATTCGAACTCGAGACCTTCGGCTCTGATACCACTTGTTGGGATCATGATTGCCGTTACACCAAAACCCGCAGGTGTTAGTAAACGGACATATTGCCAGAGTTAAAGGATCCTCAAGAGGCGGTTAGTCCATGTCACAAAACACAGAGGGAGCGCTGGATTATCCAATGCCCAACAATAACAATATGGGGACTACATGGGCACAACAATATAAAATAAGGGGGTTTTACTAATAACAATAAGGGGTTACACTAGTAGTATAGGGACCTAACAAGAATCGTGTCTTGTAAGTCACAAACTAGGTAAACCTACCTTTCTAGTGATGATATCCATTTTGGAAGATTTTTTATCTCACAGATACATTTTCAGATGGTCGACAGATTTTTTCTCTCATTCTTACCCCAAAGTTGTAATGTATTTTGTCACTAGGATCTTACGTGAGTCATAGTGTTCTAGATCGAGTCTATGTAAAAGTAATTTAGTAATCATCCTGACTATTTGGTTAGATTATTTTATTACAAATTTCTTGGTCTCCTCGATTATACCTTTGTCACAGAAATGGGTAGTTTGTGAGGGTCTGTAACGAATGGGTTTTCCCCATTTATGGTGTTAAAATATGTAAATATTGATGTAAAATGTCTAGCGCATGGTCCTTTGTAACTAGAATATCATGGTTAAACAATTGAGGGTTGGAAAAATAATTTATCCCCTCATAGGTTAATTAATTAAATTTTTTGGCTAAAAATTAACTAAATTCCTAAGCCAGAAATTTAATTAATTCTAAGTCCTAAGAATATTTAAATTGTCCAAAGGCAAAATTTATCGTTCCTAAAAAAAATAAATTTGAAGAGGTCTTGGGACTAAGGTAAATTAATTATTTTGATAAATTTTAAAGCTTTGATCCTTGGGGGTTAAGTCAAAGTCAATTTTTTGGGGAAATTAACTAAATTTTTTATTTTTGAATTAATTAAAATGCATTTAAATGAAAAATTTTAATTTTCTCATAAATAAAATATTTCGACAGATAAGATTAAAAGATATTTTAATCTTTACCAATGGTCAAGATTACCTTGACGAGGATCTATTGAACTAGTTATTCGAGGATTTGTCTTTAAATACGAGGTCATTCATCAGTCAGTCTATCTGATCTCTAAGTCGTGTGCTTAGCAGGAAGCTCTCATGTAATCTTTCTCTAGATAATAAAGAAAGACTTTGGGCTTAAATTCTTCTAGCATTACTCTTCATGGGATTGTTGTAAGATGTTTTATTTCATGCATAATTTTTTCTAAAGCCATTGATGATAACTTTTAAAGAGTGATCTAAGCATATGTATCTTGTCCAGATAGTTGGGGTTTGAATAATAATTTTAATTTTGAATGTAATACCAAGTATTTGTATTTGTCTAAACTTAGTTATTATTTTCTCACTCTATTTTTAATGGCTAGATCGAGTTTTGCAGGGAAATCTTGAGATAGATTATCAGGCATTAGGGGATAGACTTCAGTTGGACTAGCTAACTCTCGATATGTATTTTTTGAAGAGCCCAACTAAATAAACTCTGAGCTTATCATATGATTTTCCTTTTGTGATGCATGACAGTTTTGAGCTAGCACCTCCTTTTAAATTTAAATTTTTTTAATTTATGTGCAACATAATGATAGATCTCGATAATTAGAGCCTTTAGTTTGTAATTGTTGTAATTATCTAACTTGGGATTTGGGGTTTTCTTCTGATTTTATCATTGTATATATCATTTGGGTATTTCGTTGTTGTCATGCAATTGCATATTTGACAAGAAAAATAGTATAGAGTCTAGATCTAGGCCCCAGAGGGTAAGATTTAGATCTCTAGGGTTCATTTGTGTATTTCTCCAAGAGCTTTATGGCACATTTTCATAATAAAAAATTTTGAAAAATTAAAAAAAGGATTTTTGACGAAGGGTTTGAACAAGAGTTTACAAATGCTTGTCATTTTGGTGTCTCGAAATTTCAAATCACTAGGAAACTCTACCCGCAACAACCCAACTCCTCTACTAGTTGTCAAACCATTCCTCTTCTATGACAGCCTTCCGTAACTGCTGGCACATCAAACCCCATAGTAGGACGCAAGGCCTTGTTCTCACCGTAGCCACACCTTACAAATTTTCACTATCTTGGCAGCCTTGCCCAACGTTTAAACTTCTTCAAACACTGCCTTAACTAGCCTTATCCTTCACCATAAGTCTTTCTTGGCCCGTTGTCTCCAACCTTTTGTCCTTTTTTTTGCTACTCCGATTCGCGTTCCTCTTCATTTCCTTCCTCCTCACAAACCTGTACACTTCTCTCTCAACCCATGCTTTCCTTCATCGGGCTCTCACCCTCGCTCTCCGCTAAAACTTCTCCTCCCACAACCCTCTATTCCATTACTCACTCCTTGTCTCATCTCTCCAAAGATTTCTCGACGTCCCCCATCCTTGATCTGTTCCACGACCCTCTTTTCCTTCTCGCTACCATCTTCTACTTCCCTCACTGGCACCACTTCTCCTCTTCGACCTGTACCAAATAAACTCTTCATTGGATATCCATTATATAATTTATGTTTTGATAATTTTATCGAGTTATGCTTCTCATTTGTTATTTTTTTAATTTCTTTTCACTTTTTTGTTTTTGTTTTGATTTTTATTTTTTTATTTTAATTTTCTCATGTGACTCTGGTTTTATTTGTTTTTTAATTTTTATTTTTTGATACAAAAAACTAAAAAATTAAAAAGAAATCATTTTAATGTGACCTTAATGTTTCTAAAGAATTAAATCAAAAGAAAACTTTGTTCTCTCACGCTAAAATTTTTATGTGGCCTTTAGCCCATTAAAGATTTAGCTTATTAAATCCTTTTGATGTTTTATTGTTGTCACATTAAAAATCATTTTCCACATTAGATTTTCTTTACAAGTTTATCACATTAAAAACTTGTCTAATGAATAATCAAATATTTAATCTAAAGTTCCTTCTTGGGTTTTTATTTGTGTTATGTGTTTTTGGACTTTAAAATTTAAAAGGATATTTTTGTGGTATTAATTTCTCTATTGTCAAACATGCTTAAAATCATATCTAAAGATTGACTATAGGAAAATTAACAAACTTTCTAGATCTGGGTCACTAAAGGAAAATCATTTTAAATCTAGGATTGTGAATTGCTTAGCATTTAAATTTCATAGTTTTTCATGGTATTTAAATTTTTCGAAATTTAATTCCTATAATATTTTGCATGTTATGGTGTGAAGCATTTTCTTTATGCTTTCCATCTAATTGTTCATAATCATCTTTTCTATCACATCTTTAATTTTCTTCTGAATAGATTGATTTTGTTTCTTCAAGTAGGTTCATGGCTAATTGAGCCTCTAAGGCATAGTTTAAAAATCATTTCTATCTTGTGGTTGTTTCTTATTCATCTCAATTGATATATATGAATAATTCAGTTAATAACAACTTATCTCATTTTCATTAAGTTATTCAGCGTTAATTCTCCTAGAGCCTGTGTTCCACAGGTTTTCCTCATCCATTTACCCCTAGGGACTACCCCCCTTAACTCATCTAGGAGAAACTCTAAACATAGTGAGTAAGGATTAGACTCACAACCCTTACTCTGAGCATTGTCGTAGTGCCTGAACACTTTGTGTGACAACAATCTCATAAAGATTAAAATATTTGTACAATACCGACAAGGAAGACCCATTGTCATCTCAAAAATATTCTCCAAAATGTGGGACACACTAGATTATAGTGGAAGATTTTGTAGTTCTGACATGCACTTTTGACTAGAAGAGGGGTTCGTCCTCTTCAATCAAACTCTTTTAAATCAGTATTATATTACTTTCCACAAGATTCCTCTAGGACTTAGAGGACTTGTCTAACTAAAGGTGAGACTTAACTCACATCCTAGAGAATATACAGAAAATTAATCTAAAGAGTATGTCAAGTTTGTCTAAATATCCTACTCTTAGGATGACTCACGCTTCAATTATCAGGAGAGTCACAAATGGCAATGATGCTTTAGGCTCTCTTAGAAATATAAATATAAAGAGGATTAATTTTTTCTCCTTATTCGAGGTTAGTCATTCTTGAGTTTGTGTATGCTTTGCAACTGCACCTTATGTGATATGCTTGCAACAAAAAAAAAGCTCTCAGTGGTCTTTAGTTAGAGTTTGATAAGCCTATGTAAGTGCATCGGAGTACATTTGAGAACCTAAAGTGGTGGGACTCTTGGGATGTTTGAATTTTGTATGATGAAGTCTATAAATATGATTTGAAATGTATTGTTCAACCATTAGGCTATGGTAATGAGAATAAATTTTCCTTGAAATTATGTCTCTCGTATATTATTTTGCTTCTGCAAAAATTTGTTCTAAACTTTCTCAAGGTTCACATAAAGCGCTAATATAGTAATTAAAATAAGTCTCATAAAAATAAGAAACTGAGTAAAGAAAAATTCATGTAGAGGTTTTTGAATTTTATAAAATGCAAGAGAAGTCTATTGGATCAAGCTCATTTCCTCTTTAAAAGGAGCTGCTAAAAAATCAATATTATTTAAGCTCATTGGAATATGTTTCATCTCCTTTATTAAAATTTATAACCAAAACATCAAATAAAATGATTATACATAAAATATTTAACTTAAATTTTATCTCAATAAAAAAAAATATTAAATTTATATTTTATTTAATATAAAATAGATAACTTACTTTTAAACATTCTTCTATATACATAAATAATTATATTAATAAATCTCTCATATAATATAATATATAAAATTAAGTTATATATATATATATGTATAATAAGTTAAGTTAATTTAATTTAATTTAATTGTGAAACATAAATTTTATTTTGATTTATGATCATATGTGTTGAAGGCAAAGTTTATGGATAACGACATTTTTGTTGGAGGATACAATTCCTAAAAATCTTTGAGGTATGATTGTCCATTGAGAAAGATTATATTCCTAGTTCGTAAAATGATACCGGAGTTGGTTGGTTTATTTGCATAAGGTTATTTGAATTAATTGGTTTGAGAGATTTTTTTCAATAAAATAGTTTTACATTAATGTGTAATTTGAAAGATTTATTTAATTATTTAGTATATATTTATTTTACGTACAGATTTAATATAAGTCCAGAGATCAAATTTCTTCACATGTAATTTTTTTAGACTACAAAATACAATGTGTTATTTTTTATTGTTTAAATTATAATTTTTAATGCTAAATAGAGTATATATAGGGTGAAATAAAAGCTTTAACCATAATTTTTTTTTTTTTCTATATATAGATATATATGAAGTTGATATAGACATAAATGAGTTAACATAGATCTTCAAATAGTTTATTTAAATCCAATTCACACATTTTTTTACTTCTAATTACTTTACAACATATTCATTTTTTTAATATGTTATATTCTCATTTTTTTTAAGATATTTTTTGTTTTTTATTTTTATTTTAAGGGGGCACGGATAGACAGACAAACTTACACATCCCCTCATATTGCACTGTAGAATGAGCCTCACGGCTCAATTAATTGGACCATGAAAACATCTTTTAAAATAATACCCTTCTATTTAATATATCCTTATATTTATACAATGTATCATTATTTTATTATTAATAGTGTTTTATGAATTTTTGTTTGATAAGGTGTTTTATTAATTTGGTATGAAATTTGTATTGGGCTTGGCTCCCCGAGTGGCCCTTGATCATGAAGGGAATAATGTTCTGTCATGTTTGTGAATTGTGTGCATATTTTTCCACCCCGCCACCATGGAGAATTGTAGCCTATGAAGGAGATTTGGCACCTAGGTACGATCACAGCCTAGAAAATGGATCAATGTTGCCTCCTTGCTTTCTGTAGTTAGAATAAGACACCCTCCCATCTCTTCGATAAAGACGATGCATCAAAGCTTCAATAGGTTTCGCTGATAGGGTTGGCGTAGAAAGTTCGTGAAGGCCTACCAAGAGAATTGTTCATATGCAGACCGGCAGGGAAAATTTTAAGGATGGAAATTTATTTTAAAGTGTGGTGATCCCGAGGAGGGATGCGTGGCTATTACCATTTAATTCTTCGGTTCCATGTTGAGTTTGGTGGCAGGGTTTTTGGTGTGTGTCTTTATTGCGGTTTAATGTTTGCTACCCGCCCTTTGTACTGACCTCGGGCTTGCGACAAAGGGTTATCACTTTCACCGAGGGATTTTGGAGGTCATTTCTCCTGTGCGATGGTTTTGCTCTGTAGGTGATATGTGTTCTCACCTGGTATTCATGAAGGATGGAAAGTATTGTTCCCTGTTTGCTTCGTATGGTAGTTTAATGTGTTTTGTTGGTTCTCTGTGGTTTATTGGTGCTATTCCTCTGCTCATTCTCTATGGTCTATCGTTTCTATGCCTCTGTTCGTTCTCTGTAGCGACCCATTGCTCTGTTATTTGGAGGGTTTCAGGTCCTCTTCCTCTCGCAAGTCTGTTTGTCTCTGTTATTTACTTCGAGCTCATTTCAATTCGTTTTGTGGTGATTTGTTTATTGATGTGGGGTCTGGTTATGGTTTAGCTCTACAAATCTCAAGTTCCTACTTGGTTGCTACACAGGACGACTCGATGCCCTCAATTTCAAGTAAGCTTCTCCTTCCGGTTTCAATTTCACTCCCTGTTTCTAAAGGTCCTAACGCTTTGGCTCCTTGGTGAGCAAGTAGAACGTGTTCATGGCTCATTCACTGGTGGAAACCCTCTGTTGTGGGTCTCGGCTCTCATCCTTCACCTCGAAATGGTTCCTCTCTAGGTAAGGTCCTCGTTCTCCTTCCAGTTAGCTATTCACTGTTATCTTTTTTATTTTTGTGGCTCAATACTAACTGCTGCCCTATTTTGTGGTGGTGTGCAGGCCCTTCCAGGGAAGCACTGCTCCACAGCTTTGTCGTGGGGACTGTTCACGGGCTTAGGGAAACCTGGGTAGGGTCTTTTGTAGATATAGCGGTTTCTTTCTTGCTTTGTTGTGTGTCTAGTTTTTGCAGTAGTTGTTATGTCGCTTACTCTTGATGTGACTCAGCTATACCCTTGATGTTTTGGGTCCTTTGTATCTGTATGTGATCTTTGAGGTGTTCATGCCCTCACTAGAAGATTTACGCATAGCCTGTGGATTGTAATGTATTTTGGTTTCATGGGTTTGGAACGATTTTGTGCAGTGAATTTTTATTGAACGAAAAAAAATGAAAATGCCATGTACAGGAATTTTTTTTTTGTTTAAATGCAGAATGTAATAGCACCTTGGGTTTGTTTTGTTTAGAAACGAAATCTATGTGCTAGTGTACCTCGGTTTGATTCTCGATCTTGAAACGTTGCTTGTTACCGTATGCTTGTCGATGCTCGTTTGAATCTTTGAAAATAAATGGTTTCACTATCTTACTTTCATTTTGATTCCTGAGACATCTATTCATAGAGAACGCAATGAAATTTAATCTACTTGATTAAATGACAGATTTTGAATTGTTATCTATCATAGAAGTTCAAATAATTCTGGGTTATAGCTTCTGGGCTCTCTCCCCTCTCTGGATGGTAGCCCGTCCATCATCTCTGATTTTTCCTTTTCAATACATTATCAACAGTTCCTTTACAGTTTGAGGAACTGTTCCTCAGTTACTAAACAGTTTCTTCAAACAAGTTCCTGACTAATCCTATTTTGCGTAATTTAAAAACTAACAATGGCTGATTTAGCCTTAATTCAAAATGACACAAAATGAAACTAAATGAAACATAAACTTCAAGTGTTTTCCTCTCTATCTGTCAAAATAAAACAAAAATAAAAAACATCTCCCAGTTGTCGCCTCTGCACTTGGATTCTCCTGCATCAGGCTCTCGGGGTAAATTGAACTCATGGATCCTGTCCATGAGCTCTTCAATAGAGTACCTGACGCTTTGAATCTGGCTAGCATCTAACCAAGAAATATCTTCAATGGGATGACCCTTCCACTTGACTAGGTACTACAAATATTCCTTCCTTTGAGTCTGTCTGGCCACCTAGGTATCTAGGATCTATTCGATCTTTAGAGGCTTTGCTAGGGGAATTTTTTTAATCCATGGACCATTCTCTTTCTGGGTGTTCCATGTTCATCTTTCTGAACTGTCTTCTTCATCTGCCACAGTGTAGGGGTACAAATCTTCCACATTGAAAATGGGTGAAATTCCAATACCTGGGAGTAGCTGCAATTCATAAGCATTCGCAGAAAACTTCCAAAGAATCCCGCAAGGCCCAATTTTTTTCCATTTCAACTTGTTTTATTCACCTTTAGGAAACATTTCCTTGTGTAGGTGTGCTAATACCAAGTCTTCTACGTTGAATTGTACCTCTGGCCTTTTCAAATTTGCCTTCTACTTGTATCTTTGGCTGCTGTCTTGTAATTTTAATTTCACCTGTTCATGAAGATCACTGATTTCCTTTGTGAAATCTTTCCCCATTAGCACTCCTATGCTCCAACTATCCCAAATCTTGTAACTCATGTACTCCACGTGGGTGCATTCCATATAGGATCTAGAAAGGACTACTACCCGTGCTTTAGTTGGGCGATTCATTATAAGAAAGTTATGCTTATGCAAGCACATGATCCTACTATCGAAAATTTTCTCCAACCAAACTCCTTAATAAGTTTCCCAGACTTCGGTTCACCACTTTGGTTTGACCATCGGCCTGCGGGTGATAAGCTGAGCTAAAGTTTAGTTTGGTGTCTAATTTTTTCCATAGGGTTCGCCAAAAATGTCCTGTAAACTTAACGTCTCGATCCAAAAAAATAGACTTCGGCAAGCCATGTAATCTGACTATCTCGGTAAAGAATAAATGTGCTACATGTGTGGTGTCACTGGTTTTCCTGCATGGAATGAAATGTGCCATTTTGGTGAAATGATCCACCACCACCATGATGGAATCGAATCCCCATTGTGTCTTCGGCAGACCTAAGACAAAGTCCAAATTGACAAAGTCCCATGGTCTGTTCGGAATAGGTAAGGGTGTATACAACCCTGTGTTCTCGCTGTGTCCCTTTGCAAGCTGACACACTTTGCATCTAGTCACAAACCGCTGTACATCTCTGCGCATCTTTGGCCAATAGTAAAAGTGACTCAACTATTCTAAGGTCTTTTCTATGTCGAAATGTCTAGCTAGACCTCAATTATGCTTTTCCTAGATTAAGTTCTCTCTCATAGAACATTATGGAATACACAACTTCCCTCCTTTCAACAACAACCCTTCCTGGATATTATAGTCCAGCCATGAAATGTTATCTCTCAATAACGGATTTTGGCAAGCTTCATAAGCTTCCTTAAAATCTACATCTGTCTCATACAAGTCCTTAAGATGTTCAAATCCTAATACTTGTATCGTAATTTCTTGTAGGATCAAATTCCTCCTGCTTAACACACCTGCCACTTTGTTGGCTTAACCACTGATGTGTTTCAACAGAAACGTAAAACTTTGCAAGTACTCCACCCACTTCACATGGTTATGGTTCAGCTTATGTTGCTGCATAATATACTACAATGCAGAATTGTCTGAAAACAAGACAAATTCATTGGCAAATAGGTAATGTCTCCAATGCTTCAGCGCTTGAACCACTGCGTAAAATTCCTTGCCATAAGACGTGTACTTTTGCCTACTATCATTTAGTTTCTCACTAAAATAGGATACTGGCTTGTCCTCTTGACTGAGCACTACACCAATGGCTATTCCACTAGTATCACAACGAACTTGAAAAAGTTTGTTAAAGTCTGGTAACCTCAAAATCAATTTTTCAGTAATTTTCCTTTCGAGCAGCTGAAAACTATTCTCTGCCATTTCTATCCAATGGAAAGGCTGATTTGTCTTCTTAATGGTGTCCAGCATGGGTGCAAAAATCCCACTGAAATTTTTAATAAATTTTCGATAAAAACTCGCCAATCCATGGAAACTTCGTACCTCAAACAAATTTTTGGGGGATAGGCAGCTAACTATGGTTGCAACCTTTTTCGGGTCCATTTTTAGTTCATTCTCGGAAATCACAAATCCCAAATAAATTAATTCTTTCTTGAAAAAAGAACATTTCTTCAAATTTATTAGTAATTTATTCTGCTGTAATTTTTCCAATACATACCTCAGATGTTGAAAATGTTCTTTGTTTGTCTTGTTGAATATAAGTATATCATCCAGATATACAATCACAAATTTTCCAATGAATTCCTTCAACATCTCATTCATCAACCACATGAATGTGCTAGGGGCATTACTCAATCCAAATGGCATAACCAGCCATTCGTACAAGCCTTCATTAGTCTCGAAAGTTGTCTTCCACTCGTCACCTTCTCGAATTCTGATTTGGTGGTAGCCACTTTTTAGGTCTATCTTTGAAAAGTACGCTACTACACTCAAACAATCCATCATATCATCCATCCGAGGTAAAAGGAACTTGTACCTGATAGTAATCTTGTTAATGGATCGGGAATCAATGCACATTCGGCACTCACCTCCTTTCTTGGGAGCTAAAATAGTCAAAATTGCACAAGGGCTTAAACTCTCCCGAATCAGTCTTTTATCCAACAAATCCTGCACCTGCTTCTGAATTTCTTCATTATCCTTCAGACTCATCTAGTAGGTAGCCTTGCTTGGCAAACTGGCTCCTAGAATAAAATCAATATGGTGACTAATGCTCTGCTTCAGCGGTAATTTGTTTGGTAGATCATCTACCACAATATCACTAAACTCTTGCAGCATGTCTTTTATTTCTTTAGGTAATTCGGTGACTTCAGTATGGTTCAATATTGGTTTTGGCCTTCACACAACTACATACTTCACCTCATCATCCTCCCGATGTCGCAAAAACTCTTTTCCACCTAACAATAGTGCTTTTGTCCAACTGGTTTCTGCAGCATCCTTTTCTTTCATGGGCACTAGGGTATGCTTTATCCCATCTTTAACAAACTTGTAACAGTTTGTTGCCTTGTCATGGATGACCTTCCTATCATACTACCATGGTATGCCCAACAGAATATGGCACACATCCATAGGCATGTTATCACAAGTCATCTTGTCCTTGTACTTGCCAATATGAAACTCTACTTCACACTCCTCATCGACCAGCAATTGGTGGCCTTTCTGCAACCACGACACCCTGTATGGAGTTGGGTGCTTCGAGTTCTTCAAACCCAATTTTCCCACCATTTCAGTAGCTACAAGATTATCAGTACTTCCATTGTCTATAATTAATTTTCAGCATTTCCCATGCGACTTGCATATAGTCCGAAACAATGCTTTCCTCTCTATTTGATCAGCTACTTCTTTAGCTGGTTTTAATAATAACTTGCTCAACACCAAGGCTTCCACAGTCTCTGGCATATTTTCCACCTCCTATGGTGGTGCCTCTGCTTCATTGGGTTGAGCGACATATGCTCCACTTTGCCTAGCTTGTTCATTTTCAGGACATTCAAAGGACCTGTGTCCCCACTTCTGACACTTGTAACACTGATAGGCATTTCGTCTGTCTCTGCCATTACCTCTTCCTTGCTGGTATGACCTTCCTCCTCTAGTGTTACCTTCCCTTTCACTCTGTCCCGAAGTCTTCGAACTATGACCCTCTTCATTGTTGTTGGTAGTCCTACCTCTGCCAAAGGTCTGACCTCGACCTCTACCAGAACCATGTCCTCTTCTAGCATTTTGTTACCTAGCAATCTTTTCCTCCACCTTCAAAGCACTCTGATAAGCTTCCTCTATGGTCTTAGGGGAAATAATACTAATTTTGTCTAGGATCTCCATCTGTAGACCATTCACAAACCTCGCTGTTTTCTCAGGGGTATCTTCAACAAAACCAACTCTCAAGGTTAACTTTATAAAATTCTTCAGTATATTCGTTCATAGTCCTCATTCTCTGCTTCAAGTTCTATACTTGTCTATAAAGGGAAATTTGATAATCTTTAGATAGAAACTTTCTCTTCATCCTAGCAACCATCCTGTCCCATTTTTTAATCAATGGTTTGTTTAATCTCCTCCTTTCTTCCTGTACATTGTCCCACCATAGAGCTGCATGTCCCTTCAATTTGGTGACAGCAAACCTGATCCTCTTGTCTTTATTGATTTCTTCATACTCAAAATATTTCTCTAGCTCACTTATCCAGTTTAACAATGCCTCTATGGACAAACTCCCATCATGAATAGAGAGCTCCAGTATTGGCTTGCTACTAGCTAACAAAAATGACCTCAGTAGTTTAATTTCTGGTCCTTCGTCATCTGACCCATCCATCATGGCTATGTTTTCCTCCTCGCTGTCATCCCTACCTTCCGGATCTCTACGCCTTCCTACTTCCACTGCTGCCAAACGTGCAGTCAAATTCCTAATTTCTTCTCGTAGCCCTTCATCTGCTACTCTTCTGATGCCTCTCCCATGACCCCTTCTTCCTACCTCCATTTTTACTGAGAGAAAGGGCAACCTGTCTCTGATACCAAAAATTGGTGGTGATCCCGAGGAGTTCCAAGTTGAGTTTGGTGGCAGGGGTTTTGGTGTGTGTCTTTATTGTAGTTTAATGTTTGCTGCCTACCTTTTTGTACTGACCTCGGGCTTATGGCTAAGTGTTATCACTTTCACTAAGGGGTTTTGGATGTCATTTCTCCTGTGCAATGGTTTTGCTCTGCGGGTGCTCTGTGTTCTCACGTGGTATTTGCAATGGATGGTAAGTTTTGTGCCATGTTTGCCCCGTATGGCAGTTTAATGTGTTTTGTTGGTTTTTTTTGGTTTATTGGTGCTATTCCTCTGCTTGTTCTCCGTGGTCTGTCATTTCTATGCCTCTCCTCATTCTCTGTAGCGACTCATCGCTCTGGTATTTGGAGGGTTTCAGGTCCTCTTCCTCTCGCAAGTCTGTTTGTCTCTATTATTTTCTTCGAGCTCGTTTCAATTCATTTTGTGATGACTTGTTTGTTGATGTGGTGTCTGGTTATGGTTCGGCTTTGCAAATCTCAGGTCCCTGCTTGACTGCTGCACAGGATGACTTGATGCCCTCAATTTCAAGTAAGCTCCTCCTTCTGGTTTCAGTTTCACTCCTTGTTTCTAAAGGTCTTAACACTCTAGCTCCTTGGTGAGCAGGTAGAACGTGTTCATGGCTCATTCACTGGTGGAAACCCTCTGTTGTGGGTCTTGGCTCTTGTCCTTCGTCTCAAAACGGTTCTTCTCCAAGCAAGGTCCCCATTCTCCTTCCAATTAGCTATTCATTGTTATCTTTTTTTATTTTCGTGGCTCAATACTAACCGTTGCCGTATTCTGTGGTGGTGTGCAAGCCCTTCCAGGGAAGCACTACTCCACAGCTTCGTCCTGTGGATAGTTCAGAGGCTTCGGGAAACCAAGGTAGGGTCTTTCAGTAGCTATAGCGGTTTCTTGCTTGCTTTGTTGTGTATCTAGTTTTTGCAGCAGTTGTTCTGTCGCTTGCTCTTGTTGTGACTTGGCTATACCCTTGATGTTTTGGGTCCTGTATATCTGTATGTGATATTTGAGGTGTTCATGCCCTCGCTAGAAGATTTAGGAATAGCCTGTGGACTGTATTATATTTTGGTTTCATGGATTTGGAACCCTTCACGATTTTGTGCAGAGAATTTTTATTGAACGAAAAAAAATGAAAATGCCATGTACATGAAATGTTTTTTTTTTGTTTAAATGCATAATGTAATAGTACCTGGGGTTTTTTTTGTTGAGAAACAAAGTCTATGTGCTGCTGTACCTCGGTTTGATTCTTGGTCTTGAAATGTTGCTTGTTACTGTATGCTTGTCGATGCTTGTTCGAATCTTTGAAAAGAAATGGTTTCATTGTCTTGCTTTCATTTTGATGCCTGAGACATCTATGCACAGAGAACGTAATGAAATTTAATATACTTTATTAAATGACAGAGTTTGAATTTTTATCTGTCATAGAATTTCAAATAGTTTTGGGTTACAGCTTCTGGGCTCTCTCTCCTCTCTGGATGGCAGTCCTTCCATCATCTCTAATTTTTCCTTTTCAATACATCATCAACAGTTCCTTTATAGTTTGAAGAACTTTTCCTCAGTTGCTTTTCAGTTACTAAATAGTTTCTTCAAGCAAGTTCTTAACTAATCCTATTTTGTCTAATTTAAAAACTAACAATGGTTGATTCAACCTTAATTTAAAATGACACAAAATTAAACTGAATGAAATAGAAACTTGAAATGTTTTCCTCTCTCTTTGTCAAAATAAAATGAAAATAAAAAACATCTCCGAGCTGTCGCCTCTTAACTCGGATTCTCCTACATCATTAGAAACCCTAGAAAATATTACTAGTCCTTAATATGAAAACTATAAAAAGCTTGGTAAAAATTCTATCGAAATATTCAAATATATAATGATTTTATATAGTATCTATAAAAAATTTGAAATCTTTAAGGTAAAATAATTTTATGCTATAAAATATGGGTGAATCATTTTTAGAAAAATGGGAGATTGGCGAATCTTTTTTCAAACAAAACATGAAAAAATAGCCAACCTACAAATATTAGCTGCTAAAATTTTCCCTACAGACCGGATCACTGCTTGGAATGAAAGATACGAACAATTGGAGCTATGAATTTCCCTACCACACAATTTAAATTATGTTGAAGCATGCAAGGAATTGGCTATAATCCTGAGAGGGGCATGAAGTAAGGTGCACAAGAATTTGAAAATGCTATTTTTTCAGGATACTATTTCCGCATTCCATCATATAATCCAAGGATTTTCAAGTCGATGGATTTTAGTTGTGATCTTGTTAGTTCGAGCAATTGAAGCTTCTCTATCAAAGCAGATAGAAGAGCATTAGTTGTTCCTAAGTTCAAACATATTGTAATTTCACTGCTGCTATGATCTAAAATTGGAGAGGGAGAAACACAAATAGTACAACTGGGTAATGAGATTTGACAAAGAATGGGGAGAAATCATGGAGCAGAGGATTTCTCTTCTTAATATTATGAATCAGTTAAATAATATTACATTGGAGACATCAGTAATAAATGACTTCAATGAAACTCGAGTCAACTAAACTAACTAAAACTGAACTAGGAAACTTGGAGTAACAATGAGGACACCTAACAAGTAGTTAGAATTAGATTCTCCCACACTCCCCCTTAATTACAACCACATAGAAATTCAATTAAGATGTATGATGGTCTATGTCTCAGCTAGGTTTACAATTTAAAAAAATGACCTCAAATAGATATACTTTTCTTCTTCTCTTCTTCCAGATCCTATAGCCTCTAAATTATTTCAGTTTTTTATTGTTGTTGTATTCTTCAAGCCTTAGCTTCTTCATTTGTTGGTTCAGATCTTCCATTGTTAAAGGTTATCTAAGCATGTCATGGACATCTTCATAAAATGACTTGTATGCTGGTTGTTGCCAGATATTATCTTATGTAGTGTTTTTTTCGTCATTAATTTTCTGCAACATAAGATGTAAATAGAATTTTCTCTTCAAAACACCAATACCTGAAAATTTCATTGATGTGTTCATCATGCATGCTCTCTTCAACACTTATTTTTGCAGCTTCTATGTAGACCTCATCTAGACATCGTGTTGCAAACCATGCTTGAAGGAAATTTAACTCTTCTTTATAATTGTTTTGTGTATCTGCAAGTTGGAAATCAATGTTAGAATTAAAAATATTTGCAAATGCACATTGATTTTGTTCCTTTTTCTCTACAATGAGAGCTTTCTCCTATTGTGCTTCTTTGCCTTCCTCTAACTCATTCTCTATTTTATTTTTGTGAGCTTCCTTCTTTACCTCTACTACTATCGTTGTCTTTGTCTCTGTCTCTACCTCTATCTCTTCCACTCTTCTACTAACTTGTGCTGCTACAGACAAGTTGTCTTCCACTGACTCAAGTGAGATTTTCTCACTGAATAACGTCATGTTTATATGATTTTTTTGTTGCATCATCTACAACCATTCATCATTACTCAAGAAGTCTTCACCAAAGTTTACATTAACAATATTAATTGTTGGATTCACCAAATTGTCATCAACAAGCTCTCGTACTTGATTCACCAAGTTTGCATCAACCAGTTGTGTTGGTGGATTCATGATATTGTCATCAACAAGTTCTGTTGCTGGTTTCATCAAATTTTCATCTACTTGTGGTTGTACACAATGGGGTTCACGAGCATCTATATGCTCCTTCTCTGCTTCTTCTGCAAATTCTTCACTCATCATCCACTTGTGGCTGAGCACAGTGGGATTCACCAAACTCTTCATCTTCAACTAGATTTCCTTGGTTGTCTTTTCTTCATACATTCTAGCTATTGTTTCGACTTTCTTAGCCTCTTGAATTTTCCCAATTATTGAGTACTAGCTCACTATCAAATTGTAGACATCGCATCTAACTACAATAAAAAAAAAACTCTACGACTTGACTTCCAAAAACAAATGAGTCTACAAATACTCCTCAAAATCTTACTTCCAAAAATTATCTATAAAACAAAACTTTCAAAAAAAACTTTGAAAAATAACCAACCCTTTTTCTAAAATCCTATGCTTTCCTACAAAAGCATACCATTGAAAACCTTGCGCTGGACTTTAAAACCCAATATTTCATAAATCCCTTCCTACAAAAGCATACTATTGCACTTGCCTTTAAAACCCAATATTTCATGAATATCTTTAAAACCCAATAATTCATGAATCGAATAAAAAAATTACTTTTGGGTTTTGTCCTTTATAAAAACAATATAAACCTTTACAGAAAATGTGAAGCATTTTAACTCAAAAAACGTGGAGCCTTCGAAACTCGTTTTTCATTTTGCACCTTGATTAAAATGACTTATACACCTTTGAAGTTTTGGCTTTGGTGAACCCTTGATAAAACATGTTAGGCTTAAAAAAATATTTGCACTTTTTCCTGGTCCTCTGACGACCCTTTCTTGTTTTTTTGTGAGATAAAAAAGAATCGAAGCGGTGCTTTTTCTAGATTTTGATGCCATCTTGTGTTTTATATCATAAGAAAGAGAAATTGTATAGCAAAAGATGGTTTTTTTCAATATTACAAATCAGTTAAATAATATTACATTGGAGACATCAATAATAAATAACTGCAGTGAAATTCAAATTGGTAAGTGTGAAGCCAAATTTGTGCAGTATTCTAGATCCTTTTAGATTAGATTTTTCTAGATCTCCATGATTCTAGATCCTTCTACACTGCCAGTGGTTTCTAGATCATTCCAGATCTCCATCTGAATCACACACAGGATTCTAGATCCTTCTTCTGCCTCTATAAATTTGTAATTTCTCTGGCCAAGGAAAGAAAGCCAAGGCCGAAGCCTATTATGTAATGCAAAGTGATTTCTTTTCTCCAATGATTGTTTTATCTATTTCGCTGTTTCTGACTAAGTAATCTTGTTGTTTCTCCATTTGTCTATCTTTGTGAATTATTCTTTGCTATTGTTGTCTAAGTCTTTGAGTATAAACCTGCTATGTGCTATGTATGCTCTGAATGCGCAGTATTCTAGATCCTTCTAGATTAGATTTTTCTAGATCTCCAGGATTCTAGATCCTCCTACATCGCCAGTGGTTTCTAGATCATTCTAGATCTCCATCTGTATCACACACTGGATTCTAGATCCTTCTTCTACCTCTATAAATTTGTAATTTCTTTGGCCAAGGAAAGAAAGCCAAGGCCCAAGCCTGTTATGTAATGCAAAGTGATTTCTGTTCTCTAGTGATTGCTTTATTTGTTCCGTTGTTTCTGACTAAGTAATCTTGTTGTTTCTTCATTTGTCTGTCTTTGTGAATTATTCTTTGTTATTGTCGTCTAAGTCTCTGAGGATAAATCCGCTATGTGTTATGTATGCTCTGGTCTAACAACTGGTATCAGAGCCAAGTTCGAATATCCACCGTGCAAGCCACTTAGTTCCATCGTCTTGCTCCGGCAGCGTTCGTTAAAATATTGATTGTTACCCGTGGAGCTGTTGAAGGATCTATCCAGAAAATAGTTAAGGAATGCTAGAACTAAAAGACAGTTGCTGCAAGAAAAAAAAGGTCGTGGACCTATGTTGAAACGTGTTGCTAGAATTTGAAAAGTGAAGATCCGTGGAGATTGGAGTTGAAACATGATGTTCATATGGAGAAGTTGAGTGGGACTAATTTTTCCCTATTGAAATCACAGATGGAGGATATACTGATTTTAAAAGATCGATATTTGTTGATTATGGGCACAACAAAGAAACCCTCATCGATGACAAACGAAGAGTGGAATAAGCTAGATAGAAAGGTGATTGCAACAATCCGCCAATATTTAGCAAAGAATGTTTATTTCAATGTGTCTGGAGAAAAAACGGCTAAAGGATTATGGAAGAAGCTCCATGATCTATATGAGAAGAACACAACATCAAACAAAGTGTTCTTAATGAAGGAGCTTTATAATCTCAAAATGAACGAGGGTGCTTCAGTTGCTGAGCACTTGAATGCATTTAATATTATTACTAATCAACTTGCCTCTGTTAAAATCATTTTAGATGATGAAATTAGAGCTATTTTGCTAATGTGTTCTAGGCTAGACAGTGGGGAAAATTTAATTGTAGCTATGAGTACTTCAACAACTACAGGGACCCTGAAGTTTGATGATGTCAACAACAGTTTAATGAATGAGGAGCTATGACACAAATCAATTGTGGAAAACCAGGGAGGAGAGGCTCTATCTCTAGCTGATCGTGGTAGGAGAATGGATAGAGGCCAGCAAGGGTGATCAAGATCGACAGGCCGATCAAAATCAAGGAGAGGAAGGATCATCTACTTTCATTGTGGCAAACTCGGTCACATGAAGAAAGAATGTCGATTTTGGAAGAAAGGACAAAAGGATCAGAGACCGTATAGTACAAATCACAAGTCATCCAGCACAAATGAAGGTGAGACTACTGTTGTAGCCACAGATGGTGATGTGTTGCTTACTGTTTCAGTAGAGGATGCATGTGTATATACATCTAGCAATAGCTTTGATTGGATCCTTGACTCTGGGGCATCTCACCATGTAACCCCATGCAAAGATAATTTTGTTTAATATAATCCCGGTGATTATGGTAGAGTGCATTTGGGGAATAATCATTTTTGCAGTATTGTTGGAGTGGGAGATGTCCAGATCAAGATGAAAGATGGACAAGATATATTGTTGAAACAAGTCAGGCATGTACCAGAAATGCGCATGAGTTTAATCTCTATGGGACGACTTGATGATGAAGGCTATTCGACAAGATTTGGAAAAGGAGGCTGGAAAATTAGCAAAGGTGCATTGGTCATGGCCAAAGGACCCAAGACAGGAACATTATAGGCATTGAAGACACTGATAGGAAAATCAGATTTGGCCATTGTCACAAAAGAAGGAAATTCAGCAGATCTGTGGCATAAGCGTTTGGGTCACATGAGCGAGAATGGATTAAAAATCCTTATTGGTAAAAATTTATTGCCAGGTTTGAAATCCTACAATCTTGATCTTTGTGAGCATTGTATATATGGTAGATAAAGAAGGGTTTCATTCCTTAGAGGTGGCCATGACAGAAAGAAAAATGTGTTAGAATTGGTACACTCGGATGTGTTTGGGCCTGTTAACATCAAATCATTAGGAGGAGCATCATATTTTATAACATTTATAGATGATGCATCGAGGAAAGTTTGGGCATATCCTATGAAAAATAAAAGTGAAGTGTTTGGAATATTTCAAAAATTCCATGTTTCTGTTGAAAGAGAAACTAACAAATTGCTGAAGTGTTTAAGAATAGATAATGGTGGAGAATATTGCTCAAATGCATTTAAGGAATATTGTAACAGGTTTGGCATAAAGCATGAGAAGACTGTGCCTGGTACTCCTCAACAAAATGGTGTTGCAGAAAGGTTGAGTCGCACCATTATGGAAAAGATGTGAAGTATGTTGTCCAATTTCGGTATGGAGAAGAATTTTTGGGCTGAAGCAGTCAGGACCTCTTGCTACCTCATAAATAGATCTTCAACTATAGCCTTGGATTGCGGTATCCCTGAAGAAGTTTGGACTGGTAAGAATTTGAATTATTCTCACTTGAAAATATTTGGGTGTGAAGCATTTGTACATATTCCCAAAGAAAATAGAACTAAGCTAGATGATAAATCTATGAAATGCATTTTTTTGTGATATGTGGATGAAGATCATGGTCATCATCTATGGGATCCAGTCAAACATAAAATTATTAGAAACAGGGATGTTATATTTAATGAGTTAGAAATGTTGAAGAGGATTGTAGGTGAGTTGGAGGTTAATAAGGTTATTGACAAGTTTGAAGAGCAGCAGGAAAACATACCACCAATACAAGAAAATGAATAGCAAATTCAGGAGCATGAAGAACAATAAGTGGAAAATAATGAACAACAAGAAGAAGGAATCTTGCAGGAACCTTTACAGGAGATTCAACCTAATAATGCACCACCACAGTTGGTTCGCAGATCTTCTAGGCCTTATAAGCCTTCACAAAAGCATCCTCCTTCAAACTATATTTTGTTGACTGATGAAGGTGAACCTAATTGTTTTCAAGAAGCTTGTAAAGTCGAGCACAGTAAAGAATGGAAGAAAGCAATGGAAGACGAAATGAACTCTTTACAGGGAAATAAAACTTGGGAGTTGGTAAACCTCCCAAAAGGTAGAAAGGCTCTACAAAACAAATGGGTGTACAGGATTAAGCATGAAGGTGACGAAGAGAAGGAGATGTATAAAGCAAGACTGGTGGTGAAAGGTTTTGCCCAAAAAGAAGGTATTGACTTCATTGAAATTTTCTCACTTGTTGTTAAAATGTCATCCATTAGAGTCGTTCTTGGTCTAGTTGCTTCTTTAGACTTAGAATGTGAATAGTTAGATGTAAAAACTGCATTCCTTCATTGTGAATTGGAGGAAGAAATTTATATGGAGCAGCCAGAAGGCTTCATAGAAAAAGGAAAAGAAGGCCTTGTTTGTAGGTTGAAGAAGAGTCTCTATGGGTTGAAACAGGCACCTCGACAATGGTACAAGAAATTTGATTCATTCATGCTGGAACATGGTTTTAAGAGGTTGGAAGGTGACCATTGCTTCTATATCAAGAGATATGATCAAGGAAAGTATATCATATTATTGTTATATGTGGATGACATGTTGATTATTGGGCATGATAAGAATAAGATCAATAGGTTGAAGAAAGATTTGGGTAGCAAATTTGCAATGAAGGATTTGGGACCAGCACAATAGAAATTGGGCATGCGGATTATGTGTGACAGGAGAAACAAAAGGTTGTGGCTGTCACAAGAAAAATACATCAAGAAGGTGCTTGACAAGTTTAATATGAAGGATGCCAAGCCAGTTGGTACACCCCTTGCAGCCCACTTCAAGTTGAGTACTAAATTATGTCCTAGTGATGACAAGGAGAAAGAAGAGATGAGCAAAATTCCTTATGCTTCAGCAATTGGCAGCTTAATGTATGCCATGGTATGCACATGACTAGACATTGCATATTCAGTGGGAGTAGTGAGTAGGTTCCTTGCCGATCTAGGTAAACAACATTGGCAAACAGTAAAATGGATTTTGAGGTATCTCAAGGGTACTAGTCATTATTGTTTATGTTTTGGTCATGATGAGACTATGCTTGAAGGATTTACAGATGCAGATATGGCTGGAGATATGGATACCAAAAAGCCCACTACAGGTTATTTGTATACATTTGCAGGTACAACAGTATCTTGGGTATCAACGCTACAAATAATAGTAGCCCTCTCTACAACGTAAGCAGAGTACATCGTTGCAACAGAAGCTTGTAAAGAGATGTTGTGGATGCAGCGATTTCTAGGAGAGATAGGAATAAAGCAGGTCAAGTATGTGTTATATTGTGATAGTCAGAGTGTCATTCACTTGGCAAAAACCCTAGCATTTCATTCAAAAACCAAGCACATTGACTTAAGGTACCATTGGATCTGGCATGTGTTGGAGGAAAAACAGTTATCCTTGGAAAAGATCCATACATATAGGAACCCTGCTGATATGCTCACTAAGATTCTACCACGAAATAAACATGAGTTATGTAGAGGCGTGGTAGGACTCGGTGTGATAGATGACTCTTATTTGGCTTTAAGTGGGAGAATGTTAAGTGTGAAGCCAAATTTGCGCAGTATTCTAGATCCTTCTAGATTAGATTTTTCTAGATCTCCAAGATTCTAGATCCTCCTACACCGCCAGTGATTTCTAGATCATTCCATATCTCCATCTGAATCACACACAGGATTGTAGATCCTTCTTCTCCCTCTATAAATTTGTAATTTCTCTGGCCATGGAAAGAAAGCCAAGGCCCAAGCTTGTTATGTAATGCAAAGTGATTTCTGTTCTCAAGTTATTATTTTATCTATTCCATTGTTTCTGACTAAGTAATCTTGTTGTTTCTCCATTTGTCTATCTTTGTAAATTATTCTTTCCTATTGCCGTCTAAGTCTCTGAGCATAAATCCGCTGTGTGTTATGTATACTCTGGTCTAACACAAATCAATTGAACTAACAGAAGCTGAACTAAGACACTTGGAGTAACAATAATATGATCTGCCCAATAATATTTTTAGAAAGCAATATATAAATAACTTTGTAGATGATGAAAAGAGAAATTCTACCTCAGTGAAAGAAAAACGCATATTTAAGTGATTGCTATGGTACGAGCCTACAAATCCCTGGAGAATAGATTCACTCATGAAGGGAGGAGAAGAGAAAGAAGCTCTTCCCTAGCAAAACTTGTAGAAAGTGCTAGAAATAGTAAATTACTCCGTTATACATGCAAAACATGAAGTGAAGATTTCAGTTAATTTGCTTTAAGAAATTACTCCCTTATGCATGCAATACATAAAGTGAAGAGTTTAGTTAATTTTCTCTAAGAAATGCAAGTCGAGTGTGAATTTGTGAATTGTGAGTTAGTTGGAAAAAAGCCAGTTAAGTTATAATTTGTAAATCATTGTAATGAGTGTGAAAATCCAAATCCCAGCTCCGTGGGTGGATGTATGAGAGAGAGATTTATGAAATAAAAATTTATGTGTGTTTATGAAAATAGTGTATTTTTCTCCTTTTCCTTTCCATAGGAAGAACTGCATGTTTGTGTATGTCACCTACAGTCGCGCTGCTGTAAAAAGAAACTTGAAAATAAAAGGAGCAGGGACTATGACCGTGTAGATGAGGAGCCCCTGTGAAGGAGGCCCGCCATACTGCCTTGGAGAAACGCACAAAAGAATCGTAGCCTGTTGTAGAAAGTTACTGGCGTCGTTGCATTGGAGAAATGTGTTCAGATAAAGATAAATTTGTGTGTTAACTTCGTACATTTGGCAGGGAAATCTCGGAATAATGTTGGCCTTCCCAAGCATGTAAGTGGAGACGAATTAATAGATAATGTCGAGGCTGTGAAAAGTACGAAAACTTTCCCGGATACTGTTGGCCTACAGGAGCGTGTTTTTCTTTGTGACGGTTACAAAGTGACGTATAGTCACAAGAACAAGGGCCTCGAGGCTGGAATTCATTCAACACGGGATTTGAATAGCCGTGGCACAGCTATTGCCTCCACCGCCACGAGTCAAATACATTGAGGGAGTATTCTTAATATTTAATTATTCATTCGCGTGCAGTGTTTTAAAAGTGAGAAATTAAATTTCAAAGTCACTTCGTTGGAGTGATTTAAAAATTTCATAATGATTTTCATGTTTTCTTTCATTTACATTGGTAAAAAATTAAGTCACTCCACGTGGAAAGGGTATTTATGGTATGGTAGAGGTTTTTTAAAAGAATAATGGGTGAATGTTGTATTAATGGACACATTCACATGAAAGTTGAAGTTTAAAAATTTGTCAAAGTTTGACGGATGAGTTGTTCTAGACCAAGTGAATTTAAAGATAATTTGGGTGAGTCATGGTTAATATTATGTCATTATAATAATGGTTGCAAGTATAGATGAAACAAAAGAGATTGTGATTGGAGTAATATTTAGTTGAGCTAACTATTGTCATGAGTTTGAGAATTGGCTAATCCAACCGTAAACTACTTTTATTTGCAAGAATTATCGAGTACCAGATATTATGGAGATATGACGAAGACATAAAGCAAGGAATAAGCCACAAAAAATAGACTCATGATGTGATGCAAATGGTTTTTTTTCATATGATTATATCAAAATAATGACGGTAACCTTGATGTTGGTAGCAAAGCACTTGGAACACTTGTTGCACTTTCGATGAAATGTTATAATTATGTATATATATTTTAAAGTGCGCATGATTTACTTTTCTTGATACTAAGGAGTTTTAGTCCATGTTTTATAACTTGATTTACTCAGGGGTTTGTAAGCCTTATTGAGTTAGTCTTATATAGATTAACGTGGTAAAACATGTAATCAGGTTCTATATTAGATGTGATATTAAATTGTGTAGTTAATTATTTGGACATGAACAACAATTGAAAGTAAATTTTTATTTAGTTTGATGTGAAATGAAGAATGTTAATTCTTTGATTAATGGGGAATGTGAAAAGGAACAATATCAAAATGTAAAGAGTCAAGTTAAAAAAAAGTTTAATATTTTGATGAACCATAGAGGTTAAAAGAAATCTTAGAGATTTGGTTAGTGTGTGTATAGTTCTCAAGTCTTGAACATAACTTTGCCTTCGGGTGTCCACGAGTCGAAATAGCAAGCAAACGCACCCACGTCTTCAGGCAAGTGGTGGACGAGCACGCGGGCGCATGCCACGGTTAGGCGAGACGAGTGAGTCAAGTACGTCAGGAAAGAAAGTGTGTGGCCAAGCAAGCGACAAGTGAGTCGGGTGTCAAGCAAGCGAGTGTGCACGTGAGTGAGTGGGCGAGCAACCAGGTGAATGAGTGGGTGAGAACATGCATGGTTGGAGTGTAGTGATGAGTGGGTCGGGCTACATTGTGCCCAAGGGGCGTACGCCCAATATTGGATGGAGTAAATCACACACGAAGGGAGAAACACTACCGAAGTCATGTCGACGAACATGTGGAGAGGGCACCAGTCCGTGTAGGAACTGGTCAACCCAACCAAAATGGAAAGGTGATGGAAGCATATAAGTAAGATATATGCATGGAGAGTTAAGATCATGTCATAGCGGCTATAAGCACCCTACAAAATTTTTCCTATGCTTCATTTTCGAGCCTCCTTTCTAAACCGCACCATCTCATCTTACACTTGTCCAGGTACTTGTGCTTTGATTGAGCTTCATACTTTGCATTTTGGCTTGTACTTGGTTTACTTTCTAACCCACAAGCCGATCTCTTGACTTGGTTTTCATCCAATTCTGAGCTTGCCTTAGAGAACTGCAGAATCCTTGAGGGAAACTGGCCTTGCTCTTAGGAATTGCGCATTACAAGTTGACAGTGAGTTATGAGCTCAAGAATTGTGCAGTAATAGATGACAACCAACCTTGAGCTGAGAAATTGCACAGAGCATGGGAGGCAGCCTTCAGCCACTCAGCCCAGAAATTGCACATAAGCCTTTTTACTCAAAAGCTACTCATTGCATGAACTAGAGAGTTGCTCAGTTCCTCCCACATCTATGCAATCTCTCTGGGAAATGTATGGCGACTTTTCCCAGAAAAAGCGCAAAAGAAGCCCTAAAAATTAGGGATCTAGTTTTAGCAGCTCAGAGGAGGCACTTGACTTATTTTGGAAATTGTCGCCAAGTGTCATTTTTTCCTTGATTTGTGGTAGTTGCGTCATAAACCATGAATTGACCAAATCTATTTAATCGATGCTACTAGATCTCATTTAGATATTTGATCTTGGAGCTTTGGCATTCCCAAGGAGATAAAAAAACCTCTGGTACGAGCATCGTCGCTTTTCTAGGTAAGTTTTTCATTTCTAATATTTTGTCACTTTTTCGGTCGCTTTTTCTTTTTTAGCTTGTGAGTTTGTTGTTTCTCTTGTTTCATTGAACGAATGATAGCATTTTAACTTGTTTTAGCTTGTAAAAGGGTTCTTTCAAGTTTTAGATTGTCTTTCCCAAGTATCGCATACAATTTCCTGTTTTTGCACCAACGGTCGTCGTTGTGATGACACTCTTCACATGATTTATTTCCCTTCAGTTTGATTGACTCCTAAACTTGTTTCACTTGCATGCATCACCATTTATTCATATCTACATTCAATACAACATCATCCTTCATATCTACTCGATTTCACAATCCCCTTGGGAAGATCTGGGCTCCCTTTTCTCGGATCTTGTATTTTCTTGCATGCAATGTGCATTTTGGGAGCTCAAGTCCTCTACTTTAGCTTTAGGAATTCTGCAGCGTGGCTCCAACTACGCACTACATAGTTTTAGGCACCAACCTCCCAGCTTGGCCACTAATACTGCGCAATGCATAGTCTCTCCTAACCCTTTTCCCAAACTGCACTCCACATTGCACAATTCTAGTCAGCAAGCTTCCCAACTGACTACTCAAATTGCGCAGTTCCCACAGTCAGCCTGTGACCTATGCCAACCATAATTGCATAGTCCTTCCCATCTTGAGCTTGGTTGGTTGCTTGGTCTTGCCTTGAAGTTTCTTTGGTTTTAGAGTTGACATTTGCTTTCCATTACTGTCCTTTTTGTCCCACATGTACAAAAGTTGTTTAGCATATTTTAAGGAGTTACAATTAGCATGGCATAATGTAGGATCATCCAGACTTAGCTAGCAATGTGATTGTATGTTCACATGTTGTGGCTAACAAGAGATGAATTTCATTGACTCGAGTGGTCAAAATCAATTCTTAGTAGAGAGGGTTAGATCTCTCAGAAAATATCTTTACTCCAATTATTGTAATAATTAAACCATTGTATTATTTTTAGAATTGGAGATAAGTTGTTAAGATATGTGTATCAGAGCTCGAGAATAGGGATTTAATAGTTGAGCTGATAAAAATAGAGATTGAGTTGTCAATGTTGTTAGGATAGGATTTGATCCATAAAAGAAAGAAAAATGAATGTAATGAGAGAGATTGGATGGAATAGAAGAGTGAGTAAGTGAAAGTTTGAGAGATAAATAGGGTTTGCGAGTAAAACATAGGTCAGACAAATTGTTGTAATCAAGCCGAGAGGGCAAAGAATCTGTAATTTCTATTTTATTGAATAAATTGATTAAGTGTGGTGTTGTGTATTATTTTTGGTGCAAAAATTCTCTTATAACTGTGTATCGGCATTCTGGACCCTAATTGGGTATTTTTCTCTATTTAAACACTTTATTTATAAATCATAGTCGATTAGTGTTAAGGGTTAATATTGTACTTAAGCGCTAAACCTTTCCTTAACCGCCTTTCTTAAAATATGAATTAAGCATGTGGGTAGTATTTGGAAAGTGGTAAGCAGTATCTCACATGCCCTAAAAGTTGTAAATGGTATTTCTAAATTTCACGCGATTAACTTTAGCGGGCAACACGTAGCACAAGAAAACTACTTTTCTGGGGTGCTCTCGACCTAATATCGATCGTACAAGAATTTGCGAGACTGCGTGATAGCCATTTGATTGGACGAGGCACATCAACAGTGGAGATCGTCTGGACTAGTTGGCAAGCGGACGACACGATATTCATTGGATCTGAAGGAGAGAAATCAATGGCACAGATTGAAGTGCCTAACAAAAGAGAAAGTCAAAGAAAGCATCGACGGTGATTGGTCAGGTAAGTGGGACCCTCAGGGGGAAAATACACGTACATAATCTAAGTAACGCGTAACTGATTGGTTGTAAAGTTAACCAGTAGTCTAATTCCAGACTACCACCCCATTTTGTCAACCTCTTACGTCATTTTGGTATCAGAGCAAGGATTAAGTTTTGCTTCAATAAACATGCCACTGAGGAGAGGAGCTGGCAAAGGTCGGGGAAGACCTGTAGCAAATGTCGTTTTGCTTGATGAGATTCAGAATCTGCGTACAAGGATGGAGACAATGGAGACTACTCAGAGGAGAGCACCTAATGAAGGAGATGCCAGTGCTGCAGAAGAATCTTCTAAGGAAGAAGAAGAGGATGAAAGTGAAGCTGCCAAAGTTCTCAAGATATTGGCCAAAGCAAGTGGAAGACCAAAGGTGGAAATACCTTTGTATGACAGGAATCTCAATGTAGAAGAATTGATGGACTGGATCAGTTCATTAGACAAGTATTTTGACTATGAGGAGGTTGATGATAAAAAGAAGGTGAAAGTTGTAGTTACCAGATTGAAGTGTCATGAAACTATCCGGTGGGATGAATTAAAAACATCTAGAGAGAGAAAGGGAAAGTCGAAGATCAAACAATGGGATAAAATGGTAAGTAGATTGAAAGCCAAATTTATGCCAAAAGATTATCAGTTAAATCTTTTCAGATGATTACAAAATTTGAGGCAAAAAGGAATGATTGTCAAAGAATACACAGAAGAGTTTTATAAGCTAAGCATTAGAGCAGGACATGCAAAGGATGATGTAGAAAAGGTAGCCAGATACATAAATGGGTTAAGATATAGACATATAGGATGAAATCAACTTGCTGAGTCTGAAGACAATTGAATATGCCTATCAAGCAGGCAGGAGAGAAGATGTTGAGGAAGAAAAATTAGAGGAATAGAGGAAAAAGTTCAATAAGAGATAGAGGAACTACCAGATCAAGATTTCAACACCCTCAGGGTGAAGCAGTAGGTTCAAGTAGTATACCACCACAGAGAGGAAAATTTAGTAGAGGAAGATTTGCACCTAGAGGAAAAGGCCGAGGAAGAGAAATTCGGTGTTACACATGTGGAGAATGGGGACATGGATCATGGGACTATCCTCATAATAAAGTAAAAAATCAGAGGAATGTGAATGTGGCTGAGGCAAGGGAAGAAAAACATCAAATTGAAAACAAGGAAGAATCACTTGAAGTAGGAGAATCCTTGTTGTTGAAAAGGGTATTGCTCAAGGCAGAGAAAGAGACATGAGAACCAGCTCAGAGAAAGTGTTTATTCAGAACTACATGCAAGTTCAAGGAAAATGTTGTAAAGTTATTGACAGTGAAAGCACTGATAACCTTGTTTCTACATAAATGGTGGACAAGTCAGGACTAGTGAAAACAATACACCCTACTCCTTATAAAGTATCATGGCTGCAAAAAGGACATCAGCTTATTGTAATAGAACAATGCAAGGTAGAGATATAGATTGGTACTTATAAGGATGTGATATTGTGTGATGTAATGCCAACGGATGTATGCCATGTGTTGTTGGGAAGACCTTGGCAGTTTGATCGGAAACCTATTCATGATGGGAGAAGAAATACTTACACTCTAGAGAAGGATGGAAATAAACAAACAATGTTGCCATTGAAGGATGAAGCAGGAAAAGAAGCGCTTGGAAACAATGTTATGCTAATGAGTGGGAAAGAATTGCTGCAAGAAGTCAAGAAGGATGAATAGATGCATTTTGCTGTCATAAGGAGACCTAAGGTAATTTTAACTTCCACAAACTTAGATGATTTATCTGTAGAAATCAAAACTTTGTTGAATGATTTTGTTGATATTATTGTGGATGAGGTTCCAAATGCATATTAGTCATCATATTGATCTAATACCTGGAGCAAGTTTACCAAAAAAAGCAGCATACAGGTTAACTCCTCAAGAAAATGTAGAAGTTGGAAGGAAATTATAGGAACTGATGGATAAGGGATTAATCAGAGGGAGTCTTAGTCCATGTATTGTACCAACAGTACTCAGTCCAAAGAAAGATGGTGAATGGCGTATGTGTATAGATTTCAAAGCCATAAACAATATTACTATCAGGTATAGATTTCCTTTACCATGCATGGATGATTTGATGGATTGTTTAAGTGGGTCAAAGTATTTTTCTAAAATAGATTTGAAGAGTGGATATCATCAAATAAGGATTAGAGAAGGAGATGAATGGAAGACTGCATTTAAAACAAATAGTGGGTTATATGAATGGTTAGTGATGCCTTTTGGACTAACTAATGCACCTATCACATTCATGAGATTAATGAATGAAGTCTTCAAGGAATATGCAGGCAAGTTTGTCATTGTTTATCTTAATAATATTCTAGCTTTCAGTAGAAGCAAAGAAGAACATTTGGAGCATCTTAAGTTGGTTTTAAGAACTCTGTAGAAAGAGAAACCGCTGATAAATCTGCAGAAATGTAGTTTCATGAGAGAAGAATTAATCTATTTTGGATTTGTAGTTTCTAAAGAAGGTTTGAAAATGGATCCAGAGAAAGTCGAAGAAATTTGGAACTGGCCTACTCCAAGAAACTTATTTGAGGTAAGAAGCTTTCATGGTCTTGCAAGTTTTTATAGAAAATTTATTAGAAGTTTTAGTCATATTTGTTTACCAATTATTGAAACAATCAAAGAGACTAATTAGCCATTCAAGTGGATAGAAGCAGCAGACCGAAATTGTAAGTTACTAAAGAAGAAAATTATAGAGAAACCAGTTTTAGCTTTACTTGATTTTGGGAAAGTTTTCCAAGTTGAAACTGATGCTAGTGGAGTTGCAATTGGAGCAGTTTTGAGTCAGGAACAGACATCAATATCCTATTTTAGTGAGAAACTAAATGAAGCTAAGAAGAAGTATTCTTCTTATGATAAATAATTTTATGCTATTGTGCAAGCTTCAAAAAAATGGAGACATTATTTGCTACCAAAGGAGTTTGTATTATATTCTGACAATCATACATTACATTTCATAAACGACCAGCCAAAATTGTACCAAAAACAAGCCAAGTGGGTAGCGTTTTTACAGAGTTTTACTTTTGTGATAAAACACACAAGTGGTAAGTTGAACAAAGTTGCTGATGCTTTGAGCAGGGTAAATTTCATTGTACAAGAATTAAGAGTTGATGTTGTAGGATTTGAAGAAATGGTTGACATGTATAAAGATGATGCAAAATCCAAAGATATTTATGCTATTGTACAAAATCCAATAGTTCATTATAGAAGTCAATGGTTAGATTATTTTATCCAAGGATGTTTACTGTTTAAAGGTAACAAACTGTGCATTCCCAAATGTTCGATGAGGGAAAACGTAATCAAGGAGAAACACAGTGGAGGATTATCTGGTCACTTTGGACAAGACAAAACCTTTTCTCAAGTAAATGTTTTTTACTATTGGCCAAAGATGCAAACTGATGTTAAGAAATTTGTTGAGAAGTGCAGAATTTGTCAGCATGCTAAAGGGAGAAGCCAAAATACAGGATTGTACCAGCCATTGCCAATACCAGACCAACCATGGGATGAAACTAGTATGGAATTTGTTTCGGGGTTACCTAGAACTCAAAGAGGGAATGGTTCCATTTATGTTGTGGTAGATAGATTTTCCAAAATGGCACATCTCATTGCATGTAAAAAGACTAGTGATGCAACACATATTGCTAATCTATTTTTTCAAAGGTTGTAAGGTTACATGGATTGCCTATAAGTATTGTGTCTGATAGGGATACAAAGTTTGTTGGGAATTTCTGGAGAATTCTTTGGAAGAAACTAGGTGCCAACCTTAGTTTCAGTTCAACATATCATCCTCAAATAGATGGATGGATCGAAGTGGTAAACAGAAGCTTTGGAAACATATTGAGAAGTTTAGTGTATAACAATCCTAAGAAGTGGGATTTAGCACTTGCTCAAGCTGAGTTTTATTACAATGACACTCCAAACCGAAGTACTAGGATGATTCCATTTTAGATTGTTTTTGGAATGAATCCAAGAGGTGTGTATGAACTCAGAAATTTGGGTAAACAGGAGAAAAGAAGTGCAAAACTTGAAGAGTTTGCAGAGCAGATGCAAAGACTACAAGAATATGTCAAAGATAGATTGTAGGAAAGCACTGGCAAATACAAACAAAGAGCTGATATGAGGAGGAGAGAAAAAGAATTCCATGTGGGAGATCTAGTGATGGTATACTTGAGAAAATAAATATTTCTTGTTGGGACTTACAATAAACTAAAGATGAAAAAGATAGGGCCATGCAGAATTGTGAGGAAGTTTTCAACTAATGCTTATGAAATTGAATTGCCAAAAGTGATTGGAATATCACATATCTTCAATGTTGCATATTTGTATCCATACAAGGAGACAGAGTTAGGGCTACAGAAGGAACCTGCACGAGATGAATTTCAAACTTTAAATTGGGAAGAACAAATGCCAAAGACGGTCAAGAAAGAGGTGGAAGCTATTTTGGAGAAAAGGGTATCCAAAAGAACCATAGGATAGGTTTATTTTTAGTATTTAGTCAAATGGAGGGGACAACCAATGGACGATGCTAGTTGGATAACAACGACAAAATTACAGATGTATGGAGTCAATATTGACAGTTTGATGAATGATTCTTTTCTTCCCTCGGAGTCTAATGTAGGAGAATCCAGACTTAGCCAACAATGTGATTGTATGTTCACATGTTGTGGCTAATAAGAGATGAATTTCATTGACCTGAGTGGTCAAAATCAATTCTTAGTAGAGAGGGTTGGATCTCTTGAAAATTATCTTTACTCCAATTATTGTAATAATTAAACCATTGTATTATTTTCAGAATGAGAGATAAATTGTTAGGATAGGCGTGTATCAAAGCTCGAGAATAGGGATTTAATTGTTGAGGTGATAAAAATAGAGATTGAGTTGTCAATGTTGTTAGGATAGGATTTGATGCATAAAATAAAGAAAAAAGAATGTAATCAGAGAGATCAGATGGAATAAAAGAGTGAGTAAGCGAGAGGTTGAGAGAGAAATAGGGTTTGTGAGTGAAACAGAGGTTAGACAAATTGTTGTGATCGAGCTGAGAGGGAAAAGAATTTGTAGTTTCTATTTTATTGAATAAATTGATTAAGTGTGGTGTTGTGTATTATTTCTGGTGTAGAAATTCTCTTATAACTGTGTATCGATGTTCTGGACCCTAATCAGGTATTTTTCTCTATTTAAACACTTTATTTATAAATCACAGTATATTAGTGTTAAGAGTTAATATTGTACTTAAGCGCTAAACCTTTCCTTAAGCACCTTTCTTAAAATATGAATTAAGCACGTGGGTAGCATTTGGAAAGTGGTAAGAGTATCTCACGCGCCCTAAAAGCTGTAAACAATATTTCTAAATTTCACGCGATTAACCTTAGCGAGCGACATGTAGCATGAGAAAACTACTTTTCTGGTGCACTCTCGACCTGATATTGGCCATGCAAGAATCTGCATGAGATTGCGTGATAGACGTTCAATTGGACGGGTCACATCGATGGTGGAGATTGTCTGGGCTAGTTGGCGAGCGAACAACATGATATCCCTTGGATTTGAAGGAGAGAAATCAACGGCGTAGATTGAAGCACCTGAGAAAAGAGAAAGTCAAAGAAAGCATCGACGGTGATTGGTCAGATAAGTGGGACCCTCAGTGGGAAAATACACGTACAGAATCTAAGTAACGCGCAACTGAGTGGTTCTAAAGTTAACCAGTAGTTTAATTCTAGACTACCACCCCATTTTCGTCAGCCTCCTACATCATGGCGTCAAAGAGATTTGCATCAAAGGAAACCATCAAGAGCAGTACTAGGGAAGAGGTTGAGAAGATATTAGTTGATCTACCAGTTTATGCGGATACTCATATGTTCATTGATAAGGACACAAAATTAACATGGAAGAAAATCAAAGATACTTTTGCAAAAGAACTCAAGGAAGACTTAGGGGACCGATATGTATATATCAGTATCCAACGGTGAAGCTTATACAAGGTTGCATGTAGGTACCCTTTCTTACCATGTGCAGACATTATCAGCTGGATTGTCTCACACACATATAAAGAGACTATGACATTGAGCAGTGATAGCGGGATAGAGCTTGCCACTTTCATGGTGGAGAAATTTTAGCAGATGTATCATTTACCTGAGCTAGTGAGGTGCTTGGGCACACTTTTCTATGCCACCGATAGCCATGTGAACATGAGGGATATAGTCAAGCACTGTGTGAAAGAGCCATCAAAGTTTAGGCAAACACTGAATCATGTTTACAAGAAAAGTCTCTTAGCAAGGCTTATCAGTTCTTGATCATCTTCACATGTAGAATATATGGTCAAGAGAAAACATAAACCTTTCCTAAAGGTTGGTAAGTCTTACTAGACTAGTTAGTGATGGAAGGCCATTCAAATGGTCAGACTTGTTGGCTCATCAGTTGAAAGCACATGTGGTTAAGGATAAGAATCCACCAAAGGATGAGCAAGTGAGATTATACATATCCACATACTTACTGGATGCAATCTCTCAACAACAGTTTCCTTGCATGAGCTAGACATGGACACCAAAAGGGACTACCCTCAACATATATTGCAAGTTGCTTTCTGACTGCAACTACCAAGGATTAATGGCAAGGCTAAATAACCATTTCATAATCCCATTGTACAAGCTTATCTTTGAGCATGATCCACCTTGCATGTCCTGAGATGAATGGACGTGATACTTTACATTGCAGATCAGTATAACTCACTAGCTGTCACCTTCATCGCAGTGTTGAGTGGAGAGAAGCCTATGCATGTTCTACCAAGGTATGCCACAGACAAGATGGTCATGCAAGAGGTCTCATATCACCTCTCCACAAGGTTATCAGCAGGACTACATAGGAAGAACAAAGCATCATTGCCTATTCTTCCTTTGCGGATTGGATTATATGAGATTAACAACTTGAAAGATGCAGATGTCGAAGCTAAGGAGATATTGGAATTCGAGTTAGGCACAAAAGACTTTAATCCATATGATCCACACTATATTTGTAAGAGCCACTGTGGGAAGGTGTATTATCCATGGATCCATGAGATATTTTGCTGGCATGAGGAAGACCCTTGGAGGTATTGATACAATGCCTCCAAACTCCATGAGATGGTCAATATAGAAACAACTTGGAAAGCTAATTTGCAGGCAATAACAACTCAAGAAGAAACAACAACAATAATAATGAGCAACAACTTAGTGAAGGGAAAGGGAAAGAGGAAGGTTGTTGAAGATCCATAGGCAGAGAAAAGTAGCAAGATGAATGCAGATCCCCTTTTGGAGAAAGGAGCTTTAGTAGAAGAAGAAAAGAGGGAGCAACATATAAAGAGAGTAGAGCGAAGGAAGAGAAAATAAAATATTTCAGAATGTAGAACTGAAGTTGCAGGAGATGGAGAGGTTGAAGGAAGAGTAGGATATGAGGAGGACTAGAGAAAGAGAAGTGAAGAAGGAACAGGAGCAAGAAGAAAGGAAAGGTGCAATGATGGAGTAATGAACACCCATATAGGATGAGTAGATGGAACAAGCAGTGGCTGAGGAAGACGGTGGAAACATGTAGGATCAGAAGCTTGCTTAACAGGTTAAGCAACTAAGTGAAGTGACAGACATGGAGTTAGATCAGGAGCCATAGCATGAAAACACTTACCTTATTTCAAGAGTACCCGAGGTCATCTCTTAGTCCCCACCAGGTCCAGTGTTAGAACCAATCTCATGCGAGAAAGGAGAGGTTTTCTCCTTAATGATGATCTGGTCATGGATGTGTACAATCTCTCGTTTGATGAGTTATAGAATAGGATTGTATAGACGTGGAGGAAGCACTTCCCGAATGGTCACACATCACCTACATTCATGAAGGAAAGGATGATAGTGTTATACATAAGAAAACATCCAGCTACACTTGTCAATGTCAACTTGGCCTATGTAGGAGCCACAAGTTCAAATGTTAAGTTCTTGTTGTCTGAGAATGAAAACTAGAAAAGAAATTGCAGGCTATTAGGCAAGAGGCAGAGCAACTCAGAGAAGAGTGTAGTTTTGGTAATGAGAGAGATGAGGAAGGTGATACTTACTGAAGTATCAGCGCTTGAGACAACCATGAAAAATACCTATGATGGATTTTTCATCGTGCATAAAGAAATTGTCTGTGTGCATGGCTTATAACAATGGAGCAAAGAGTTTGTTGAAACTCTTAAGAACGTACATTCTTCCATCATCCATGGGTAAGAATGGACAATGTGGTACAAAGTGGCCTCGCTTCACTTAGCCAAGAAGATGAAGCCGCAAGAAAATTCAGTGAAAGGAGAAGTCTGGAAGTTGATCCAAAACTATGAGAAACTTGCCCCATTCATCAACAACATACAAGCCTCATAATCACAATTTTACAATAGTTTGGATGTCATGGTGAGAACGCACAAGATCCCATCAATTGGTTCCCTCACCGAGGCTAAACCAGAGAACCAATTCTGGCTATAGATCGATGATTACATGGAGTAGCTAAAATGAGAGGTCACGAGGGAGTACATGGAGTTGAGCACACATAACATGCAGAACTACGTTCGTGGTCTTGTCATGGTCAACACCATGTTGCACATGCTTCACAATGAGTTGGAGAAAGGTTCCAAGACAATATACTTAGATGCTATGGAGGAAAGAGTTTCCTATAAAAAATACATCATCAAGAAGTTTGGAGGCATCATCATGCAGTACCAAGCTTGGCATCAATATGTGACCGAGAAGCACCAAGTGGAGGTTGCCGAGTTGGTATTTCCCCAAACTTCAGAGTCATAGTGTTTTCTCTTGTTAGGTTGTCTCTAGCCTATTTTGTCTCACGTGGGTACATGTGGAAAATGTAATATTATTTGTAAATATGTTGTAAGTGAAATTCCAAGTGTCATTAGTGGAATATGAAAGTTCATTATGTTATGTAATGATTTACTTGTAAAGAATTTGAGGAGTCATGACGAAAGTCAAAGAGTCATAAAGGGGAATGTCAAGGGTCAGCCCTCCCTTTGTTATAAATAGAATCTCATAACTCATAAAAAGGGCTTTTGAGAGCCAAGCTTTTGGCTATGCTTAGGCTTAGAAAAGGCTTGGGATTATTTTGAAGAGACCTGACTTCTTCATAACATAGAGTGAGTATACTTATTTGGAGGAGCAAGTGTTATTGTATGTAATGTTCCACTATTGCGACTAGTGGTCATCAACGGTGTATGTATGGATGGAACTTTCACTTATAATAACAATATCAAAGCCATCATGCTTTCATGCATATGTTTTTATTGTAGTTGGACAATTCTCATTCCTTTAGCAATATATGTTGTTTAACTTACACATTTTATTATGAACTGCTTTGTATGCAATTGTATGAGTCTTATTGAATGTGTTTTGTTGGATTAACTCATCACTTTAATTTGTAGACTATTCTACATTTTAGGTTGTGGTGTCATTCTGCTCATATGTTCCTTTTAATATGCATATTATTGCAGAATTCTAAGGGGTGCACTTCATTTTCCCCTTCATGTGTTAGAACCTTCCTGCATCATACTTGACTCTCCATAGGGTCACACACTTTCTCTCACCCAAAGTTATCTTACTTACCTCTGCGTGCTATCACGGTCAAGGCATTACACTACCACCCATTGCTCGGAATCCTACTCCAAATGGTTTAAGGTCTATTTGGGGCTTCATATCAAGGAGATCCCCTTAATGTTAGGAGGTCCAGCATCATCAAGAGATCATCATCATTCGGTCACACAACAAGGACTTTGTTGTTAACAGAGTTCAATCTATGGTTTGGGAAGTGAACAAGGTGAAGGAAGAAAGAAGAGTGTGTGTAGGGCATGCACCCTGCTACCAAGCGGGCTGCACTTTATATGTTCATTTAAGTTGTGGCAGGTCTATTTTGAGGCACCCTCACAATTCGGCCGCCTAGCCACTGCATTGTATAATTATAATAGTTATATAATATAATACTTTGGGGATATTTTGGGAGCTCCCCCTCCCACTTACATTGTTGTTTAGATCTCTATGTTTCTACACACACTTATGAAAGTTGGGGTTTATGACTTCTACATATAAGCATAGTAATAATAAAAAGAGACATAATAAGTTAATATGAAGAGGCGTAGTCTAGATTGTATGAGCTATCGGTGTTTGTAAATTGACCACACAACTTGTCGATGTCACATGTCCTGAGTGGCCGACCCACTACAAGACCTTAGCATATGGTATCATAGAAAACATTGAGGGTGCGGGAACATTGTGTATGTAGGCCAACAATTCTGATAGGAAAATGTGTTGGGTGCACGGGCTGTATTTTGTGGAGTTGGAGATCTAAGGGTGGACGATCGAAGCACTTGTGGACACAATTGGCAAACATAATTTCCTGAAGATAAGTCTTGTGAAGGATGTTGGGCTACACTTAACCCCTAAGCGAGTGGAGTTCAAGGAAGTGAACTAACGGGAAAGAGTGTCGAGTTTAGCCAGCAAAGTGTTGGTTTGTATCAGCAAATGGCAAGGCGATCTGGACTTTATGGTTATGGAGATGAATGATTTTGACATAATCTTCGAGAAATATTTCTTGAAGGGAAACAAGGCCGTGGTGATTCATTTCCATGATGAGTTAGTTTTAATTGGTGACAAGTGCACTTGGAGGGTTCCTATTGTTAGGTCCCTATACTACTAGTGTAACCACTTATTGTTATTAGTGCAACCCCCTTATTATATTGTTTTGCCCATGTAGTCCCCACATTTTTATTATTCTGCCCTATAGAAGCCCACTATTGTTATTGTTGTTCCCTTACATTCTTATTGTTATGTCGGCTCTGATTATATTATGACCCCTTAGACTCCTGTATATAGAAAGGAGGTCTTGTCATTTGTATCATCCAAGAATTGTTCATTTGTGTAATATAGAGGAGGTTTCCCCCTCGAAGAGGCTGACTTCTAAGGCGTTGATCTTTCTTTTCTATCTTTTTGTGAGCTGGTTTCATAACATTTGGTATGAGAGCTTTGGATTCTAGGGTTTCCCTGCTCCAAATAGGCCATCCTGGCCTTTTCGATATAAGTTTTTTTCTACTAAGTTTCAGAAGCTAAATAAAAATCAATTGAGCCGAAAACTTTCTAAACCTCGGGTATGAATTTTAGATCTTGTCTCGCTATATTTTCGGAGATATGATATGAGGAAGTTAGGGTTTTTGCAAGCTCCAGAATTCCATCTCAAACAGATCATTGTGGAATTTTCGCTATAATTTGTTTTCTACAAAGGTTCAAACTAAAATTAAAACCCATTTGAGACAAACTCATGGTGAAGCTCCGCTCGAATTTCAGATCTTGTTTTGCTATATTTTTGGAGATATAGTCCAAGACATTTAGGGTTTCTGTAGACTCCTGAATTACATCCCAAATAGGTGACCTAGGGAAAATCATCATAACTTTCTCTTTGAGCATCAGCTTGAAATTTCGTAAGAAGCTATAGAAAGAATACAAATTGTACTTTTTTGTATATTTGTTTCAAGCCCAAATATCGAAACACTGACACGTGGCACATCGTACAAGTTCGCTCGACTAGATGAGTCTATAATTAGGTCATCGCGGGAGATTGGACATAACTCTTTCTTCGAGAATCCAATTGTGATCAGACTTGTGGGGTTAGAAAGAGGGCTCAGAGGGCTATCACAAGCCGAAATTTCATAATGTCAACACCTAGAATTACATAGTTACAGTTGTTTCAAGATTGAGCTCCTAAAATCAAGAAAAAGTGATATGAAGAAGTTTGATGTCAAGGATCAGGTAAATTTGATACTACAGATGGAGCAATATTTTGATCTACATGAGGTGCAACTATTACAAAAGTTACATATTGCATCTTTCTATTTAGAATGGAATCAATTTTTATGGTATAAATGGCTTTGTTCTCGTAAACCACTTGTCATGTGATCAATTTTCAAGGAGGAAATGATAACACATTATGAGGATACAAAGAGAAACACCTTCTTTAGCCAATTGATAAATGTCAAACAAAAGGGTTAAATGGAAGAGCACATTGAGGACTTTAAAAAATTGAATATAAGGTTAAATGATATTCCAGAGAAGCAGAGGATTGATGTCTTCATAGGGACTTTAAAGGATAACATTCAACATGAGGTTCGTCTTTGGGAACCTGATTCATTGGAGAAGGCATTCAGGTTGGCAAGACAAATTGAAAGCAAAATTATGGCAACAAGAAATCCTACCACTCACAATTATAAATATGGAAGTGTTGTTGCTCCTAGCCTTCCAAAACCTACAAGGTTGACAACACAACAATTGGAAGAAAAAGGAGAAAACGACCTTCATTACAGTTGTGATAGAAAATACACTAAAGATCATAAGTGTGTTGAGAAGAAATTATTTTACATTGATTGTGAAGAGGAGGAAGAAAAGGATCCAGAAACATCAAAAGAAGAGGACATACACCAGGAACCAACCCCAGAGAAAGAAGAAATGAATCTGACCATATCTTGTAATGCATTGGCAGGAATTACCACTCCTCCAACTCTCAATATAGAAGGACATATCAAGAAGAAAAAGGTTCAAGAAGTGAAAGATCACATCGAGCACCAAGAAATGAATCCGACCATATATTGTAATGCATTGGCAGAAATTACCACTCCTCAAACTCTCAAGATAGAAGGACATATCAAGAAGAAAAAGGTTCAAGAAGTGAAATATCACATCGAGCATAAAGAAATGAATCCGACCATATCTTGTAATGCATTGGTAGGAATTACCAGTCCTCAAACTCTCAAGATAGAAGGACATATCAAGAAGAAAAAGGTTCAAGCAGTGGAAGATCATATCGAGCATCAACAACAAGTTCTACGACTTTTAAAGGATAACCCCATTTTGGTGCAAAATCGAATGAAACAATAGGCAGATCAACATTGTAGTGAAAGTATTTTTCATGTAGGCGATTGGGTATTTTTACAGCTACATCCTTACAAACAAATGTCCATCAAAAAAGCTAAGAAGGATAATAAATTATCACCAAATTACTATGGTCCTTACAAGGTGATGCAAAATATTGGTACTATGGAATACAAATTGGAGCTTCCTGCATTTTCCCGAGTTCCCCCGATTTTCCATGTTTCATGCTTAAAGAATGTTATAGGTGACAAACTCCCAGTTCAAACAATATTGCTAGAACTTGACGAGGAAGGAAAAATCATATTGGAACCTGAAGAAGTCACAGAAACAAGAACTTGAAAACTACGAAATCGATCAATTTCAAAGTATCTCATCAAGTGGAAGAACTTACCTGCTGAATATTCCACATGGGAGAAAGATAATTTTATACAAAAGCATCGAGAACTACTCAAGCGTTAAGGACAACACTTTTTGATGGAGAGGGGCATGTTAGGTCCATATACTACTAGTGTAACCCCTTGTTGTTATTAGTGCAACCCCCTTATTATATTGTTGTGCCCATGTAGTCCCCATATTGTTATTATTGTGCCCCATAGAAGCCCACTTTTGTTATTATTGTTCCCTTACATTATTATTGTTATGTCAGGAGTGATTATATTATGACCTCTTAGACTCCTATATATAGAAAGGAGGTATTGTCATTTGTATCATCCAAGAATTGTTCATTTGTGTAATGTAAAGGAGGTTGCCCCCTTGAAGAGGCTGATTTTTAGGGTGTTGATCTTTCTTTTCTATCTTTTTGTGAGCTGGTTTCATAACACCTACCCACCAGCAACAACGTCAGGTCTTAGTGCAACACATTTCTTCACTAACCATGATTTTGATGAGATATGGGAGTTTTGAATTGATTTTCATGCCTTTCAGGTTGTGCAATGCCCTTGCCAAATTTTGCACCTTAATGAATGAGGTGTTATGACCATACTTAGATTCGTTCATAGTGGTATACTTGGATGATATTATGGTTTACAATGTCAACATGGAGGATCATCAGAGGAACTTGGAATTAGTGTTCGAGGCATTGAGGAAGAATCACTTGTTCTTAAAAAAATCGAAGTGCATATTTTCTCAATCCGAGATTCCATTCCTTGGGAATTGGATTGCCCAAGGGTACATTCAGATGGACCTCGATAAGGTTCGAGAGATAGAAGATTCAGAAGAACCAAGGGATGTCCATGGTGTGAGAGTTTTCTTGGGGACGACAAACTATTAACATGAATTTATAGAGGGATACTCCAATATCACAACACCACTAACCAATTTGTTGAAGAAATATAAACTAGGGAAATGGATAGAGAGATGTTGGGAAGAATTTGAGGAATTAAAGAAAAGCATGGTGACCATGCTGATATCGAAGTTTCCTAACTTTGAGTGACCATTTGAGGTACACACAGATGCCTCTAATTTTGTGATTGGATGGGTTCTTATGCAGGATGGACATCCGGTGGCATACAAGAGTCGAAAGTTGCAGGATCGATATCGATGATATCGATATCAGACATTATTTGCAGACATGGAGACATTACTTAATACATAGACCATTCATTATCAAGACCGACAACATTGTAGTAGGAACTTTTCCTCTCAGCCAAAACTTTAGCAAAGAAGGTGCATTGGCAAGCATTTTTGGCCAAATTTGATATGACCATTGAGTACGACCAGGTAGACTCAATGTGATAGTAGATGTACTTAGTAGGAAGGTGGAACTAATAGCTGTTGAGGAGGATGGAGAATAGGTAGGGATGACTGGTAATCGAGTTTGTGCGATTGAATAATGGCAAGGTAGGCTTTGTCCAATACTTGAGGAGGATGCTCAAGCAATGAGCATAGTGTAGTAGTAAGAGGTAGAAAAACTCAAATATTTCACATTCGATATGGAATCTTGTTTTATAGTGAATGAATCTATGTACCAAAGGCATATAGACTTATGAGAATTATTTTGAAGGATTTCCATGACTCCCCTTGGTCTGGCCACATAGGGCAGTGTTACACATTGGCATTACTTAAGAGAACATATTTTTGGGAAACAATGACACAGGTCATGGAGGATTATGTGTACACTTACATTATTTTTGAACAAGACAAATCAGAAACCCAAAGACAAGGAGGATTATTACAACACTGTCAATTTCGAAAATACAATGGATGAGTGTTTCAATGGACTTTGTTACGGAGTTACCACTGGTTCAAGGGTATAATATAATTTTGGGTATTGTTGATAGATTTTCGAACTATGCCATCTTCGTCTCAATGAAAGTTCCAGTTGAGCCGAGAGGAGAGCATAGTTATTCTTCAAAAATGTGGTTAATTATTGGGGAATGCCTCTTAGCATTTTTTCAAATAGAGACCCGAGATTCATACGATGATTTTGGATGACATTGTTGAAGTTGGACAGGACAAAGTTGTTGCACAGTTCAAGTTTCCACCCATAAATAGATGGGAAAACTGAATGGATCAATGCATTGTTGGAGGACTACTTGATGCACTATGTGCGATTTAACCAAAAGAATTGGCCTAATTTTTTGGACCAAGCACAACTCAACTACAACTTGCAAAAAATTTTAGCGACAAGGTACAGTCCATTCGAGGTAGTTAATGGGCGGATGTCGGTCACACCATACCTTGTGCTAACTCAAGGATATGGGAGGAGCCCACACGTGAAGAGATTTTTGATAGCATGGGATGATCCTTTGGACATGGCAAGAGTGTACTTGACTTAAGTAGCTGAAAAAATGAAGAAATATGTTAATAAGGATAGACGGGATGCACACTTCAAGGTTGGAGACATGGTATTTGTAAAAATGATGGAGTAGTTTCCACCGCTCAAGGGACTTCAAGGGTGTTGACAAGGAAGTAAAAGGGGTTGTTAAGGTAGAAGCGCATGATTAGTGAAGTTTCCTATGAGGTTGAACTACCTAGTCACATGCATTCCAAGCATTTAGTTTTCCATATTAGTCAATTGAAGAGAGGGAGACTTGATGTCGAAAATCTGGAGAAATCAGAGCCACTGAGAGGGCCAACCTTGATTGCATACAAACTGAACTTAGTCTTGGAGAAAATATTAGATTTCAAGATGGTGAGAGTTGGTAGCATTGTCAAAAGGAAGTTATTCATGTAGTGGAACAATGAACTGGAGGATAGTGGTGGAGGATAGTGGTTGGGAGTTGGAGGATATGTTGTGGAGGTGGAAAAGGGTTATCAATGACTATCTCACAAAGTTAGCTTGTAGTGTGTGTTTGTTGATGATGAACATGACTCGAGGTGGGGGAGGATGTCAATTCCTTCACATAACTTCAACTTCGAGCATCCACCAGTTGACATCACAAGTGGGCTCGCCCACATCAGCGAGCAGGCGTGTGAAATCCTTATGCAAGATGGGCTAGCCGAGTGTGTGGGAAAGTGGGAAATGAGTGAGTTAGATGCCAAGCGATTGAGTGCGTTGGTGAGTGAGTGGGCGAGCAACAGGGTGAGCACATGGATGAGTGGGTGGGCACGAGCATGGTTGGAGTGTAGTGATGAGCGGATTGGGCGATGCCACACCAAATGGGCTCGTGCCCAACTCGGGGTTTGGGTCCACAACTTGAGCATTGGTTGGAGTAAATGCCACCCGAAGGGAAAAGTGCTACCAAAGTCACATTGGCCAGCATGTGGAGAGGGTGTTGGTCTGTGTAGGAACACGTTGGCCCAACCAAAATGGCAAGGCAGCGAATGTGTCTAAGTAAGAGATATGCATGGATATATAAGATTATCATCATTTGGTCATGCAAAAAGGACTCTACCATTAAGGGAGTTCAACCTATGGTTTTGGGAATGAACAAGGTGAAGGAAGAAATAAGAGTGTGTGCAAGGCATGCACCTCATTGGTGGGTGGGTTGGGTTCTGTTTATTCATTTAAATTTAGGCATGCTTATTTTGAGGCGCCTACACAATTTGGCTGTTGCACTACTCTATTATATAATTATAACAATTTTATAATATAACAATTTGGGGAAATTTTGGGACTTTCCCCCTCCCATTTACATTTTTGTTTGGCTTGCTATGTTTCTGAACACACTTATGAAATTTGGGGTTTATGACTGACACCCATAAACACAGTAATAATAAAAAATACACTTAATAAGTTAAGATGAAGAGTCGTTGTCTGGATGGAGGAGTTACCAATGTTTGTAACTTGGTCGCATGACTTGATGATGTTGTGCATCTTGAGGGGCCAGGGCACTGCAGGGCCATGAAAATAGTAGATGGTACATATTTATCTCGGTAGATGGATTTTTTTTCTTATATGAGAATCAATGGTAAGTTATTTTAAAAATAAACAAAAGGTTTGTATATGTGAGTAGAAAAGGAAGAAGTTCAAGCCCATAGTGAAAATAATGCAAGTGAAAAATGTGATCCTTGTAGTGTATAAAAGAGAGACTCAAAAGAGTTATTTGGGTAGTAATGAAGATGGTTGATGAGAACATTGTTTATGATACTAGAAAAGTTCAATGACGATGGATAAAAAAGGTAAAGTTGAGTGGAAGTTTATGAATGAACTCTATGATTTCATGGTTTGGTTGATGTAGTGGTCTTAGAGAATATTTTAGTATGTACTTCGTATCTATGTGGATGGAGTTTTATGTACCTCAATCAATGAAATGTTTAATTCCATGAAGTTTGTGATAATATTAAAACCACTTTGAAGTGGTCATGGTAGAAGAAAGTTTGTGGTTAGCTAGAAACCACTTTGTTTAAAGGTTTGTGGTTATTGAAAACCACTTGGTATGTTGTTCATGGTAATTAGAAACCACATGAGGGTCTCATGAATATGAAATTATGCAAGAGTACAAAACATGTGGATAAGGATTGCTGTTGTTGTTCATTGGGAATTTTATGCAGGGGCATTAGGAGCATTACTGAGAATAATCCAATAAAACCTAGAGCATGGTTGAAGTAAACCCAATGAAACTTAGAGCATGGTTGAGGGTAAGACAAGAAAACCTAGAGAATTGTTACGTCAATAGGAATGTCTAGTTCAAATTAGGCCTTCCAAAATGTTAATTTATCAATAGTTATTAGGGGATGGTAGAGATGCCATTTCCACAAAATATGCTAGAATATTCTTAGTAGTAATGATAGATCAAGGTTTATGATTTATTTCTACGTTAGTTACTCCCTTTTTAGTTAATTTATCTCAAATTAGTTAATTAAAGAAAATGTGATATCAACATGTGTTATTGGGCATGTGCTATTGATAAGCCATAGTATTGCTCATGGTAATGTAACAAAGACTATTTACAGATTATGAATTTCTAAAGTGGGGGTGAATATCAATGGTGAAGAATATTGTTACATGATTTTTGAAATGTATATATGTTTAACTCACATATTAATTCTTTTTATAATTAATAACAATAAATTTAGAAAAAAATACAATTTAGTTAATTTTTATGATTTTTTTTTGTTATCTTAAAAATGTGAGATGTATCATGCCATAATTGCTTTGATGCTTATAGTAGATTAAATCCTCTTGGTGTTTCCTAGTCATTTAATTTATATGCTTGTGCTAATTGATAATGGTGATGATGGAGTTAAAGGTATATGTACAAATATGAATATATACTAGTTGAATGAACAATGTACATGAAGGACATGTTAGGACATAGGTTGTTGCACTAACTCTGCATTCTAGTGGATGTTTGTTTCATTACACGGACATCAACATTTTGGTAATGTATGTAAATAGCAGGTTGGACCCAACATAGAGTTTGTTAATCAAGACTTTTGTAAGTCAATAATGGACCATGTGTGTGGTAGAGAACATAATGTTGACCTCAACTAATTTACATTAAGGTAAATAGTTGTTAAGGGGGGTGTTGGAGTATACGACTCTTACTTGTCTTAGATGTTATTGCTAGTTTGAGAAAGATAATTTTTGTTGTTTGTAGAAGGTTGTTAGAACTAGTTGGTCTTGATTGTTGAAAGATACTTCCCAACAAGATCGTTCCTACACTGGTATGGGCTAGAGATATTTTCCCAACTATGAATTGTGTAATCAAGATGATTTCTCTATCTTAAATAACTTCTTATATGTATAATTATTTTATCAATAAATACATGTTTTACCTTTCTAAAAAAAATCAACTTGAACAAATAGTTTTCAAATATAGAGGGTTGTTTTTTGATCTAAAATTTTGATCATAATTATCCTAATATTGATTTTTGGGTTTAGAGTGTTCGTTAGGTTTTTGTAAAAGAAAACTAGAAATTTTATACGTTGTGTTATAGGGGAGAAAAAAATAAAAATAAAAACAAAGACTAGTCCAAACAATAACTTAACAGTGATCTTTTCACATGAATAGATCAGGTTTCAGGTATAATTAAGAACAAAATGTTTCTCCACGAGAGAAATACCAATTACCCAGCGATAGATAAGTTATCACAAGTTGAGCTGTATCTCCCAGTGATGGAAGGAGTCCAAAAGAAAACGAGAGAATCTGCCAGTTTTGTAATTCAAGGGAGCTAGTGATAAAGTCACTTCTAGTTTTATGTAACATAAAAAAATGACATGAGAATCATTATTATGACACTTTCTGGGACAAGATTAACCATATTGTCAAACAAGCAAATTTATTTGGACAATATGTAAAGATAATTTTTTTTTATTATATATCTATATATATCTATATATATATATATATATATATATATATATATATATATATATATATATAATAAATATATATATATAATATAATATAGATATAGATAAGATATATATTCAGTATGAAAAATATGTTGGTATTAAAATTGAAATAAAACCAGTACATTTGTCAACATATGACAGACATCAGTATCAAACATATGGAATTAGTGGTCCAGGAAGAAGGCCATCCTTTCCCACATATAACCTCCAGATAGTAAGTTTATATAGACATATTCATCTGCCATCAAAAACTGATAAATCATCAAAATATATAGTCCATACAAAAAAAGTTAACTAAGGATCAAAACACGCAAGTGAAAAAGAAAACATAGCAAGTGTAATTTTCAGGATAGTAAACGCCCTCAGGAGAAGAGTATTGAACCCGCATCATGTGGACAACTATACATGATCATCTCGATGTGCATACCATCCTGTGGAGCATCAATACCAAGCTTGGACAAGGCATTGGAAACAGAGTTGTGGGATATGCGGATGTGTTCAATGGAAGTCTCCCAGAAAGTTCCCATGAGGTGTCCAATGTTGTGTAACCATCCCATAAGGTGGCCCTATTGTATGGAGGATATAACTAATACATGGTTAATAATTGTCTGAGAATCCCCATATATGCGTAGTATAGGAATGTCTAGGGAGTGGGAAAACCACAACATACTCCATAATGCCATCGCCTTTGCTTTCATGTTGGTCCCTCTACCACCCCCAAATGTATTTTGTATTGCAGGTCCAACCCCATAACAATCCAAACCCTGCACCCAGAATCGCCACTTTGTGTAGTGCCATCGAAGAAACCAGCAGGGTAGGAGAAAGTAGGGATTGTTGTATCGCATGGAATCCAATGTGGCCCAGGTAGCATGGACAATAGTTGTGTCATCGAAGCCATGATATTGTGCACAATTCAATCCACATTGTGAGGGATCCCGCCAAAAATATAAAAGTTCCTAGACCTCCATATTTCCTAGAAAGTCACCAGATGGATGACCCTCCATTTTATAGTCTTCCTGGTCCACCATAACAAGCATGAGTCAATCGAAACATGGTTTGTATATGGGATAGAGGTATTACTAGAGATCATGTTCCAGACTTGTGAAGCCACTGGGCATGAATGAAAAATATGAAAATTTCTTTCTTCTTCCTGTTTGAAGAAAATACATATGCCTGGGACTTGCATGTTCTGTTTCCTTAGGTTGTCCCATATAAAGTTTTTATTCCTCCATGTCAACGAGACAAATAAAACAATCTTAATGGGGATATTAGTCTTCCAAAATCTAGTGAACTAGCATACCTCCCGTGAGTTCTGAAACCAACAAAATATGAATCTATATGTATTGGAGACTCGGACTCCAATCCACTTCATGTTGCCATTTCATCCTAAAATATCTCCCTGTTCAGTCCTGCATATGCGATACTGTCTAAGAGCAATCCTAATCTATTCCCACCTTCTAGCCACCTCCCCCAGTAGCCCAATCTCACAGCCTCCTTCCAAAACATCATATGCCCATCCCAAGAACTGATAGTCTGATCTAAATAGAAATATGCTTGATAGTATAGGCAATGTGTGAGCTCCATAGTGAAAAGATTGTCAATGACCATCCCTAGAATTTGGTCTCTCCCTATGATAATATCCTTGCCCAAGCCGAATATCCAACTAATCCTCTAAATTAACCATTGTTTGATTTTATTCAAACTAATCTAGATAGATGAGTTGGTTTGTTTACGTATGAGTCCCTCCCTAATCAAAATATTGGCCTCGATGCCCAGTAGGTATTTATATTAGATGATGTCCCCCCACAAGAAGCTACTAACAGACCCCTCCATAATGTTTTTATCAACAAAGCCCAGCCAAAATATTTTAAGTTCAACAGTCCCCATCCCCTTAGACATTTTGGAAGGGAGATCTTATCCAATCTAGTTAGGTTGAATTTATGTGATTTGCCAAAGCTTTCCCAAATTAAATTAGCCATGATCATGTTAATATTCATAATGATAGTGGTGGGGAAGTAGTATATATGTTCCTAATATATCGCTAGTTGTTGTAGTATCGATTGGGTGAGGGTAACCCTTCCACCGAGGGTTAAACATCTATGTTCTGATCCAGGAATGTTTTTATGAAATCTATCGACCAGCCAAATTTAATCCTTGAACCTGTAGTTGTTTGGGTTTAAGAACTAGCTGAAATATTTCATTTCAGAACCAATTGGATTTGCATCATCCTCAAATGTTTTTTGATAACCTCAATATCTTCCATATTCCCATCCCCGAAAAAAAATAATGATTTGCGTTTATTCATGAGCAACCCAAAAGCAAGACCAAACATACTAAAGATGCAATGTAAAATAGTCCAAGCCATCCTATTAATTATACCAAAAATCAAGGCGTCATCCACAAAAAAACTATGTGAAACACTGATTTCCCTACCCACCTTGAGTGTGACGAACTCCTTCCTCCTACTAGCATTTTTTATTTTGTGGCTAAGTCCATCCATGGCCATAATAAACAAGAGCAGTGAGAGTGAACAATCCTGCCTTAGATGCCTTCCAGCCCCAAAATATATTGTGGGGATACCATTGATAATCACAACAAATGTAACATTAGTGACAAAAGCCATAATTCATTTTGAATTGCAGGCCTAGAGTCCAATTCTGTGAAGTACCATATGTAGGTATGCCCAGTCCAGACAATCATATGCCTGTTTCAGATCCCCTTTCATTACATTTAACTTCCTGTTATGAATGGTATGTAAACATTCCTGTACCGCAGCAATTGCGTCATGAATCAGTTGGTCCTATAGGAATCCATATTGCTCTAGAGTGATGTACGCGAACATAGCATTTTTTATCCTTAGGGCAATGATTTTACAGATCAATTTGTATATAATATTACATAGTCAGATGGGTTGAAAGTCCTGGAAAGTCTTCATATCTTGCATCTTAGGAATCAGGGCGATATATGTCAAATTTAGTTTGGGGGTGAAATGGCCAATGTAGCTTTTAACCCCGTATAGAAATTACCTGCATACAAATTCTAAATCGAAGAAAAATAAACAATGCGAGAGCATAACACATAAAAACACATATGCACAGAGATTTTCCCCTGGATCCCAAAACCAGGACTACCAGCTTGATTTTTCATTATATTCCTTTCAATGTTACAATACATATTTATACATGCCGAA